>JAFJHL010000084.1:2667405-2774361 GCA_019425775.1 Rafetus swinhoei | reverse complement strand
CCCAGACCCACCTCCAGCCCCGCCGCTTCTACTAGGCCCCGCTCCTTCCCACCCCCTGGGAGGCGGGGCGGGGCACCATGCACATGCTCCCCACTTCCAACCATGGGGAGGGGAGTGGGGGCGCTCTCACCGCAGTCTCTCCAGCCCCAGTAGAAGGCGCAGCCCAGCCCACCTTCTTGAGCGCTTGGGGAGGGAGGAGGCTGGGACGTGCTGCGCGGCACAACACGCCCTGCCTCCTCCCTCCCCCAGTGCTCTTGGGCTGGGGAGGTTGGGCTGGGCTGAGCCACACGGAGCACCGGGCAGGGAGGAGGCAGAGGCATGCTGCGCTGTGTGGCCCGGCCCAGCCCAGCCTCTCCAGCCCTGGAGCACTGGGGGAAGGAGGAGGGAGTATCACATGGCCAGGCCTGGCCTCCCCAGTCCCGGAGCACCAGGAGGACGGGTGCTGGGGGCAGGGCTATGCCTGGTGGTTTGAGATGGCAGAGCCTTGCCCCACCTTACATAGCCGACGCCCATGGTTACGATGCATACTTTGTTGTGAGATGGTTACTGAAGGAAAAGATGTGCATAGAACTGATCACTCGGGGTACTAACTAATGTGTGTGGAAGTTAAGGCCCTGGGAAGTCGTTTTATAGACTCTTTAAACTTATTGCCCATGGAGCTTAGCAAGCTCCTGCAGGCGATGGGGTTTGAAGGGTGCAAAGGGTATTTCCCACATTTTTTTAACACTTTAGAAAATCAAAATGATGTGGAATCTATGCCCAGGGTGGAGCACTATGGCATAGATAGCATGATGCCCAGGAAGAAAGCAGAGTTTCTCGACTGGTATCAGGTCCACAGATTTGAGGCATTTGACTTGCAGAAAGAGCTTGCGTATTACCATCAGCAAGATGTTAAAATTTGAGACAGGCTTGTATGGTGTACAGAAAAGAGTTTATGAAAATGACAGAGATGGGAGATATAGCAGAGAGAGGCCCTGGTAAATTCACCAAGATAAAACTGTATATAGATTCTGTCTGGTACATAACGCTGGCATCTATCTGCATGGCTATGTACAAGTTTGTTTTTGGAGCCTAGCATGATAGCCCTTCTCCCTCCAGACAACTACCACAGGCAGAAAAAGAAATGTTCGACCCCCCATCTATTCAGTGGCTGTTGTATATCTCTCACAAAGAAAATACACAGATACGGCATGCTTTACTGGGTGGGGAACTACAGGTAGGTCCCTACTTTTTAGACGGTTACGCCGATGTTGATGGGGTGCGCACAGCCTTTGAGTTTAATGGGTTGTTTTTCCACATCTGTGTCACCTGTTACTGTGAAAAAGCCCAGAACCCTATGATGGGGACAACATTTGGGTTTCTTTATTACAAGACACAGCTCAAGACTGACTATCTGAAAAGACTTGGCTTTGTAGTGAGGACTCTCTGGGAGCACAAATGGGAGGTGATGAAAGAAACAGGGAGCTTGCAGGTTTTTTAAACCATGCCTAGTTGACTCAGCTTCTCATGCCTAGGGATCCCTTTTTTGGGGGAGGACTAATGGTATCCTCCTGTATTACAAACATAACCCCGGGGAAGAAATCCACTTTTGTAAACAAAACCAAAGAATACCCTATCGGACACCCCGATATAGTTCATGACAACTTTGGACCCCTCGCAAATTACCTTGGAATTGGAAAACTTACGGTGTACCCCCTGCGAGGCCTCTTGTCCCTATTGTTACCTGCCAGAGTGGGTGGTAAACTTATGTTCCCGCTATGCTGAACCTGTGCAGAAACTGAGCAGTGGGACACATGCACCCATATTAATGAGGAGAAGGCCATCCTGGGAACTTGGTGCACAGTGGAATTGAACGTGGCCATAGCGAAAGGACTAAAATCTATGAAATCTGGCATTTGAATGAAAAATCTGACAAACTCTTTTCAGAGTACATATAAAATTACACCTCTATCAGAAACAAGAGGCTTCAGGGTATCCCAGCTGGTGCACAGACGAAGAAAAACAAAACAGATATATTAACGATTTCTACCAGAAAGAAGGCATGCGTTTACGCCAACATGAGATCAGGTTGAACCCCGCTAAGCGCCAAATCGCTAAACTGTTTTTAAATTCTCTGTGGGGTAAATTTGGCCAAAGAACCAACCTACCCAATACCAGCATCGTGAGAGACCCTGACAAATTCTTTCAGTACCTGTTTTCCCCCCAACTACACCGATTCATCCTGCGAGTTTATTGATGATGAAGCAGCCTGCATGTCTTGGAAGCACACAAAAGATCGCTATTCGGTCTCTGGCAATATGAACATCTTCATAGCCTGTTTCACCACCGCTTACACCTGCTTAGAACTATATATCCTCTTAGCCTACATCTACACTTCAAAATAAGCTTTTCTGGAAGATATCTTTCAAAATAGCTTATTTCAAAATAGCACGTCTACACACAGAATGCGTTTCAAAATAGCGCTGAGCTATTTCGAAATAGCGCGTCCACACTGATTGGATGCTAACTCGCATTTAAGGCCACCCAAAATCACTTCAGGCAGGGCATCTGGTCAGCAGTCACTTTGTGTGGCTGCTGCCTGAGGCTATCTGAGGCTTTCTGAGGGACCCCCCCCCACCCCGTACAGCCATGTATCAGTCTTTATCTCTTTGCCTACCTCCTCGAGGGAAAGCAAAGCCTTTTCTCTGCCTGCTGCAGTTGCCCTTGTGGACACCTCAGCTTGCCAGCCATGGAGCCGGAGCTGCCTCTGGGCAGTTGATGGCTATCGCAGCTTGTGCTGAACCTCATGCAGCAGGTTCTGCAGGCTGCTGCCCAGCCCCTGCAGGAACCCAACCCCAGCCCCTCTGGGAGACCCTCCTTGGATCTCTGTGGGCGCAGCTCATGCTGCTGGATCCCACCTGCCCTCCCCTGCACACCGTGCACCGCCGCCTCTGGCGTCTGGACACCAGTGCAGACTGGTGGGACTGGAGCGGTGGGACAACCAGCAGTGGCTCCAGAACTTCAGGGTGAGGAAGGACATGTTTATGGAGCTCTGTGAGTGGCTTGCCCCTGCTCTCAGGTGACAGGACACTCACAAGAGACCTGCCATCCCCCTCCAGAAGTGGGTCGCCATCGTCCTCTGGAAGCTCTCCACGCCAGACAGCTACTGATCCGTTGGGAACCAGTTCAGCGTGGGGAGATCCACCATCAGGACTGTGCTCATTCAGGTATGGCGCTCTCGGGCTACTGTTCCAAGGGGGGGGTGGTGGAATGCAGGAATGGGGTTCCCTGGGGAAAGGGGGGGTGGGGGGATGTACGCCACCTCCCCGGGAGGTTTTTTTTTCAGTCCCGCCCTCACAAAGCCCTGCTGGGGGTTGGGGTGAATGGGGGTTGCTTCTGGTGAGTGGGGAGGGGAATGGGGGGTGGGCTGGGGGAACTCCTGGGGCCCTGGCACCCCTGTAAATCTCTGATTGTCTCTTTCTACAGGTGGTGAGGGCCATTAACACCATCCTGCTGCACAGGGTCATCCACCTTGGTGATGTGGTTTGCTGACATGGACTGCCCCAACTGCGAGGCAGCTATTGACGGCACCCACATACCCATCCGGGCCCCCGGCCACCGAGCATCTCTCTCTATATCAACTGGAAGGGATACTTTTCGATGGTCCTGCAGGCCGTCACAGACCACTGGGGCCAGTTTATGGACATGTATCAGTTGGTCGGGGAAGGCGCACGATGCACGTGTCCTTAGGAACTCTAGCGTGTTCCAGAAGCTGCACGCAGGAACTTTTTTCCCCGACCGCACCATCAAGGTCGGGGACATGGACATGCCCATCTGCATGGTGTGGGATGCGGTCTGCCCTCTCTTGCCCTGGCTCATTAAGCCATACACCGGCCACCTTCAGCACTCTAGGAAACGGTTCAATGCCAGGCTCAGCAGGGCCCGCATGGTGGTGGAGGGCACCTTCTGCTGTCTGAAGGCACGGTTTCAATGTCCCCTTACCCGGCTGGATGTTGGGGAGTGGAACATCGCACATGTGGTGGCCACGTGTTGTGTGCTCCACAATGTGTGTGAAAGGAAGGGGGAGGCATTCCTGCCAGGGTGGGGGACAGAGGCTGACCACATCGGAAGGGCCTTCAAGCAGCCATGTATGGTTGCCATGCGGCAGACCCATGAGGGTACTGTGTGCATCTGGGAGGCCCTGAGGGAGAGTTTCTCCCCAGGGGCCCAATGACCATCTTCCCTGGGCCACCCCACTAGGGGCCTGTGCATCGCCCCTCTCTGCCTTTCCTCCCTCACCCCTCCCTTCCCCCACTTCCCCCCTTCCCTGCTGAGACAATAAACAAAAATTTTGTTTTGGAGAAAATAAAATCTCTGTTTCTTTTTATTTGGGGTAAAAGAAACTGGGGAGAGACTGGGGAAAGAACCTAGGAGAAAGGGGGGGAGGAGGGGGGATGAGACCCTTGGAGGTGGGAGGAGGGAGCTGGAAGGGGGAGCAGGAGTGAGGAGAGGCTCAGGGTTGGGGCTGGGAGAGGCGCCTGGCTCTGGTGAACCCATCACCACGGGTGCGGGGGCCCTGGCGGCCACGGGGAGGGGTGTGTTTGGGGAGAAGCGGGAGGAGTGGGAGGGGGAGCGGTAGTGGGAGAGGGAGTGGGAGGAGGAGATACAGTGACGGCAAGAGTGGGAGCAGAAGCAGGAGCAGAGATCATGCTGAGAACAGGGGGAAGTGGCCCTGCTCCAGCAGCTCCTGCCGGGTGTCTCGCCGCAGCTGGATGTCCTCCTGGAGTCTGCAGTCGATGGTGTGCTCCATAGATCGGAGTGCCGCAAGGTGCTCCCTCTGGAACTAGTCCATGGGTCTGTGGCGCCTGCGGGTCCCTCGGGTTCAGGAGGCTGCCCCAGGTGGTGTCGACTGCCCCCCTGTTGCAGCTGGTTCAGCTGTGGAGAATAGAGATGATCAGTTATCCCAGGGATTACTGTGCCTGAAGCCTTGCCCTCATCTGTGAGCCAAGAGTGACAGTTCTCCGCTCAGTCGGAAGGCAACGTGCTTGGAGCAAGGCCATGTGCACTCTCACCAGTGGGCCTATTCCTACAGGGGCCCAGATGTCCCCGGGAGTGTGTGCTGTCCCAAGAGTGCAGGCATGCCTGTGTGCCATGTGTGGGACTGCTGAGTGTGTGTGTGTGTGTGTGTGTGTCCCCAGCCTCCTTCTGGAGGTGATTCGTGGAGGGAGGGTGTCCCACCCCAGGGTCACGAGCATGGCAGGCCTCTCCAGACACCCTGTGGCCAATAGCACAAGGGTCCTGTGTCAGCCTCCTGGGGCGGAGTGGCATGGCACATGCTCCCACATGCACAGGCTGCTGTGTGATCCCCAGGCCACAAAGGTCAAGCGAGGAGCACCCAGCTACCCCTCACCACCCACCCCTTCCACCCCTTGTATGAAGGGAACGTGATGGCACTCACATGATGTGCCTTCCCTGGCCTTGGACACGTCCACAGTGAGGGGTACCGGCTCCAGGGTCAGGAGGGTGCTGGTGCTGGCCTCATCCTGCTCCTCCTCTTCCTCCTCCTCATTTCTGTCCCCCGTCAGGAGGACGACGGGCGTCTTGAGCCCGGAGTCCACAACCAGGGTGGGTGAAGGGACTGCCCCACTCCCCAGGATGTTGTCCAGGTCCTTGAAGTAGAGGCCGGTGTGGGGTTCTGCCCCATAGTGGGAGCTGCCCTCCCTGGCCTTGGCATATGCCTGGCAGAGCTCTTTCACCTTCATCTGCACCTGCTCCTGGGTGTGGATGTGCCCCTTGTTGGCCAGGCTCCGTGTTCCTGCCTCTGGTGCAGAGATCCTGGAGGTTGGTCTCATCCCCCCAAACCTCAGCAAGGTCCAGGATCTCCGCACCAGACCAGGAAGGCGCATGCTTCTTTTGGGCCTGGGCAGGCTCCTGGGCACTGCCTGACTGCTCCCTGGGAGCAGTGGAGGTCTGGGTGGGAGCAGCAGACTGGCTCATTTTGGGGGAAAAGTGAGGTGGGGCAGCTGCAGGGTGGCTCAGGGCTGTCAGGGCCTCCTGCTTGCCCCAAGTCCTTTCTGCTGAGGCTGCAGCTTTAAGGGCTCCAAGGGAAGCAGGGGGAATATAGAGTTTGGCTGAGTGTGGACAGAGTGGACAGCAGGGCACCCTGGGAAGGGCTGGAGGCCCCTTATTTCAAAATAACTGCAGCTGCCCTGTCTACACAGCCGCTATTTGAAATAGCTATATTGGAAGATGCATTATTCCTTGTAGGATGAGATTTGCAGATTTCGGAATAAGCCACCCGTTATTTCAAAATAATTTTGAAATAACGCTATTGCTGTGTAGATGCTCACATAGTTATTTTGGAATAACGGCCATTATTCTGAAATAACTTTGCTGTGTAGACACACCCTTAGACAGGCTGCAAGAATGGTGCTTGTACCATGACACCAACTCAGTGATATATGTGAAAAGGGAGGGTGAGTGGAATCCCCCTCTGGGTGATTATTTAGGGGATCTCACAAACAAGATCCTGCCAGATCAACACACCACCAAGTTTGTGTCAGCAGTCTCGAAAACATACGGGTACAAGCTGTCAGGAGGAAAGGTGTGTATGAAAGTCAAAGGGATTACCCTGAACGTAGCTGTGACGGGGCGGAACGCCTCTGCCCCTCTGAGGCAAATCCGCCCCGCACTGAGCCGGCGGTCGCCCTTGCGCTTCTCGGCGCCGCCCAGGGAGTGCGGCGACTCTGCGCTGGCCACGGCCGCGGGCGACACAGCGGCCGGCGCGCTGACAGGGCGGGCGGGCAGCGCGCTGACGTCATAGGCGGGCAGCGGCGCCCCCGTGAAAAAGAGGCGGGAAGCCCAGAGGAGGAGGAGAACGGAGGCGAGGAGGAGAGGAGCAGGAGTGAGATAGAGAGAGCGTAAGGGCCGAGGAGGAGGAGGAAGGGAGGGACGGCCGAGAGACTGTGGGGGGGGGGGTAGGAAGAAGCCCAGGGCAGGGGCTGGAGCAAAGCCCGGCGAGCTGGAGGGTTTCGGGGCAGATCCCCCACCGGCTGGACAGGTAAATCTGTACCTGTTCTTAGGGCCCTGGGCTGGGGCCCGCGAGAGAGGGCGGGCCCGGGCCCCCCTACTCCCCATCTGGCAGCACACCTGAATACAGGCCACATAGTGCTGAATGGCCGGGGAGGTCGCCATTTTGAGACTGGGACCTTTCTAAGCTGGTGCCGTCTGGGGCGCAAGCCCAGGATAGGGGGCATCCCACTGCTTCCGGGGCAGGGCATCAGGGCGGGCACCCCAACAGTAGCAAACTGTGAAAAAATCAACTTTGACAGTTTGAAAAATCTAGTCCTGAACTATAGCACAGGCCTGGGGGAGAACACCCCAAATAAGATAGAGGAGAATCAGCCCTCAATTACAGCCCTCCCACAACAGCAAGGGAGGTTTAGGTTGGACATTAGGAAAAAGTTCCTAACTGTCAGGGTGGTTAAACACTGGAATAAATTGCCTGGGGAGGTTGTGGAATCTCCATCTCTGGAGATATTTAAGAGTAGGTTAGATAAATGTCTATCAGGGATGGTCTAGACAGTACTTGGTCCCTTCCAGTTCTAGTATTCTATGATTCTATGAATTGTAAGGAACAAAAATCAGTGGCAAATAGAAACAAAGACCCTTAAGAAAACACAGAAAGTTTACAGTAAGAGGGTCCTAGGAGAAGGGTTTAAAACCCCGCCCTACGGCTTTTGAAAATGGATACAAGGTGGAAACACCCCTTCTCTGTAATTCTCACAGGGCCTAGCAACTGCAGGAAAACTTACTTTATAAAAAACTAGGGGACAGTGCCCCCTGCTTGCTACGCTTGCCAACCCCCCCGCCATCTGTGGGAGCCCTGGCCTCTTGCCCGTACCTGGCTGCTGAGGAGGGCCAGGCCCACATCAGCCCCAGCCTCTCGGGTCCTGCCAGCCCCGATCTCTTGGCCCCCCCCCGCCTCTCTGGACGCTGGGGCCACACCAGTCCCTGGGGGTAGGTAAGCCTGGCTCACCGTCAGGGGGGGCTGGGGCCACGCCAGACCCAGCCTTTCAGCTCCCCCACCGGTTGCTGGGGAGGGGAGGGGAGGAGAGGGTTAGGGTCCATGTCAGCCCTGGCCTCTCAGCTCCACCCCCTCCGTGGTCACAGCCAGTCCCAGCCTCCTGGGCCCCCACCCCACTCCCCGGTCACAGCCAGCCCTGTCCTCCCTGCCACCCCACCCCTCCTGATCACAGCTCTGGCCCTTGGCCCCCACTCCCGGTCGCAGCCCTGGCCTCTCAACCTCCCCATGTCCCCTCTGGACGCAGCCAGCCTCGGCCTCCAGCCGCCTGCCTCTCAGCCTCCCCACCCCGCTCCCTCATCGCAGCCACCCCAGCCTCTCGGCCCACCTCTGGCCGCTGGAGGAGGGCCAAGGCCGGGCCAGGAGGCGGTGGGGGTGAAGGAGTCAGCTCCTTGCTGCACTCAGGCCCCGACGCTCTGGGACCCAGCGGGGAACCGCTGCCTCATGCCAGGGCCGGAAGCGCTTGGGCCGCCGCATGCCCAGTACTCCAGCCAAGTCCGGTTTGCGCTTCCCCGGCGCAGAGTCTCGGGGCTTTCTCCTCTTCCCTGTCCCCTGCAGGAAGCCGGTACTAGCATGCTAATCTTGCTGGGCGGGGGAGGGAGTTAAGGCTGGAGCACCAGGCAGGCAGCAGCCCGAGCGCTCCCGGCCCTGGCACGAGGCAGCCGAAGGTTGTGGTTCCCCGCTGGTTCCTGGAGCGTCAGGGACCCGAGCACAGCAAGGAGCTGCTGCCACCACAGAATCTGCCCAGGCTGGGTTGCCAGGTGACTTTGCCAGTTTCCGAACAGTGTCTGGGGGGAAGGAGGCCGTGCAAGGGTGGAGCCTGTGGGACGCCAGAGTGACGTGATGACATCACTCTGTCGTCCCACAGGAAAATCTTTTATATATATATAAGTAGATGTATTGGATAATGCTGAATGAATGTTGTCTGTTATGCCCGAGAACATTGGTTGGTGTTACAGCTGTTGGCAACCTCTGTATAAAGAACTGCTCTGTAAATATCCCTTTATCAATTTTGTGCAAGGGCTGCCTGATGCTTTGGATGATGACTGTTTGTTTCCTACCAATAAAGTGAATATGATTATCGTAGACAATATGATGAACTCTGCTTGTGAAAGTGCTGAAATTGAAAAAGCCTTTACCAAGTACGTGCATCACAGGAACTTGAGCTAGCTCAGAACATATTTTGTCAAGGAAAAAAGAGCCACTGATTAACCAACGCTAAGTCGCTTTCTAGAAGCCCAGGGATGCTACCAAAGACCTTATGGCTACTGGTGGTGGATTTAAAATGGCCCATGTCAGAAGTTTATAGAAAGAGAACCAGTCTCTTCCCTCCAGACTGGCCGGTGGGGGCTAAGAAAAAAGAACACCCTGGGTATTAAATAGATGATTTATCGGTAGACCCTTTTTACTGGCCAACAGTAGGGTTGCCGACCAAAAACATGTCTAGCTGCGTGAAGAGACTGAATTTTAAAATTCTTAGCAAATCAAATCACCTGCAGCAAAGGAAGGCTATACTGGTTCGGCCTCTGTTTCAGAGTTAGTAGCAGCCATCTCAGAAATAGCACTCAATACCTTAAAGGAAACGTGCCTTTGATGCAGAATCAAGTGAGCGTGCTGAAAAAGAACGCATGCTTATAAAAACATTGTCTAATAAAAGGGTCTCGCTTAAAAGAAAGAAGCATCTGGTGAAGCAGTCTGGGGTTTATCGGCCCTCTGTTAAGTTTTGCTGTCCCTCTGATAATGGGCTTTTGAATAACCGATAATGGAGTATGTGAAAAAAATGTACCTGGTGCCCAGCCACCAGCTGGAGCAATTAAGGGCTCCCCCTCCAGCGGAGGAAAGTATCAGAACAACTGCAACTCGCTTACTGGAAGCTGAAATGAAGTCTGTTCTTCAAAGGACTGACTTAGCCAAATATGAAAAGGCTAAACTCTACAGCACTGTGCTTCAGAGGTACCTAACGTATGTGAGGCAAAGCGATGCAGATAAAGGGAAAATAAGTCTGTTTCTACCGGAACAGAGTGTGACCGCCAATCCTCCAGAAACAGCAAACACCTCAGACTCTGCTGTTCAGGAGGTGTTGGATAACGTGAATAAGCGTTATAAGAAAAATGCCTCAGTGTTGCTAAATAAGCTGGGCCAGGATAAAACTCTCTCTTCCTGGAACGATAAAGGAGAGTTTATGTACAAAGGCTCAGTGGTTAATGGTTCTAACATGCTTGACTTAGTCAGGGCCGTCACCCAGACACATTCTGTTCCTAGCAGACACGTACCTAAAGGATGGGATGTGTTTATGAATGCCATGGCAGAACTAAACGTACCATCTTCCGTCATGGGCAACGTGGCCAACAGAGATCTTGTGGAACGCCTGAAGGCCTCAGCCGCTGATGCTGGGGTGGATCGAGAAACACCGACCCCATTTTTGCCTTCTAAAAAATGAAAATTGGCTAAACTATCCAAATGGCTCAGTGTGTGAAGTTTTTCATGTTCTAAAAATAGTTTTTTGAAACTGATCATGTTTTGTTTTAAATAAAACACTTCTATACTTTTTAAAAAAATGTCTGTGTATTTTTTTTCTGAATTGGTCATTGTTTTTAACAACAAAAATTAAAAACAAACAAACAAACAAACATCAATTGTTTTTAAACCCCTCACTCAGGGGTGCTTTATTGAGCAACACGACTATGAAAGTCATTTCAAGATACACATGTCTGGGTTTGTTCAAATGTGTTTTGAGCAAGACTAGGCATGCCCAAGAATTTAAATGTATATTTCATCACCATCTGGTCATTTTGCATTAAGTTATTAGAATACAATTTTAAAATCTGGTCAAAAGATAAAGCCTTGCTATGGTAATGCAAGAAAAACACACCGTGATAGCCACAGGCAACAGGGAAGGGGTCTTGTAATTGTCTAGTGTGAAACACAATGTCAGTAGCATTTTTGTTTAAAATTTTCATAATGCTTCTAGGAAACAATGCACCGTTCAGGGGATGCCCGTATGAGTCAAAAAACTCTTTGCGGTTACGCTCCGCCAGATACAAGGTGAGCCAGTGTTCACCCAGTTGGTTGTGTGTATCCGTGTTGACCACCAAACCTAGGGATCTCTGAGACAGCCTGCCGCCAGGGAGCCAATCTCAAGGGAACACGTTTAAGAAATTCTCTTTTGAAGGGTCTGTTGATAGGACATGCAAGAGCTGCACGGTGTCCATCTTCACATGTAATCAAACAGAACGTTTCTCCTCTGATTTATCTCTATGACGTTGTCAAAAACCCCATACACGATCATATTGACAGTGACCATCAAAGCCTTCCCAAAGCGTATTTCTGCTCTGAGGTTCCCTGTTTTAATCAGCGAATAGTGGTCGGCGCATTCCTGGTCAGGAGAGAGATCAAAGGCAAACAAGGTGTAACCCCATGCAAACTCCTCACGGTCAATTAACAGAGAACGATCTTTCATGTGTTTGCCTGCTGTCTGTACCAGATTCATGTATTCGCTCTCACAGCATCCAGCCTCAAAGTCTGGTTGCACAGGTTTGGTTGGTATCTGTTCTCCATCCACGTACAGGGCCACAAAATTAATATCATAATGTTTAAAATGAAAGGGGTTTTTAGTGTAACTTCTGCTAAAGGCATCATTATCCACAAACCCTAGGACAAGCATTTTGGGTAACTGTTCCAAGAACAGGTTCTCCTGGTTACTGACCCTGCTGCCAATGGGGATGCTAAACACTTTCATTCCCACATGGTCCACAGGGTATTTAGTGTTAGCGGTAAGCAGGGCCTCTGCATGCCCCAGACGGACGCCCAGAGCCACACGCACTTTCTTCACAAAGAGGGATGCTGATACAATGCGCAGTTTAAAGACCTTGGCCACATCACCCATTAAACAGAAGGCATCTTTACTGTCCGCCAGTTTAATTTTCACATCCACCCCATTCAGCAAAAGCTTTTCTTGAAAAAACAGGTTGCTGTGTAGATGACCCAGCAACTCTACTGTCCTTCTCTGAGCCGTCAGCCTTGCACGCCTCACAAATCCTAGATTCTCGCCATCCAGCTCTGGTTTTTCGTGTTGTCCAGGAGTGTCTTTGTAAAACAGGCTGGCAGAAAATTGTGTAGCAAGGGTGTTGTCGCTGTAATTGAGAACCAATTCGATACAGGCCCTGTTGTAAGGGTAACAGTTGTTGCTTTGGCTTACTAGGCGGTCTCCCAATGTAACATCCAACTGACTGAAAATAGAGGCCACTGGGTATTTCACCAGGCCTACCACGGCATCCCTGGGGAGTGCAATTCCATCTCCTTTTGCAATCTTGCAACAAAGGTGCAGCAGTGTGTTGTTTAAATCCATATAATCGATGCCATTCCCTGCTATAAAAAAGTCAATGGGGGCAGCCTCCGTAAGGGCTGACAGAGGCCGAACCTCAATGTAGATGCTCTTCTCGATGCTGGTTTGCGTAGGGCAGGGGTGGGCAATAATTTTTGGTGAGGGGCCACTCCAAGATTTTGGAAAGTGGTCAAGGGCCGCTGTTACTTACCAGCTCTGTGTTCTTGGGGAACCAGAGCATGGCCACCTGTCAGCCCTGTGCTCTTGGGGAGCCAGGGAGTGACACTCATGGAAAACCATCCCCCTTCCCCAGGCCTCTGCTAGAATCACAGACAAAGCAAGGAAAAGGCCGGGGAAGACCCACCTAAACTGCTCCAGACAAGGGTGATAGAATTAAGGAAACACCCCAGCCTCATCTGCATGGAAGACAGAACCGAGACACATCTCTATTAGCATACAGAATGGAGACCAGCTCTTCCAAAGCAGGAACCGCACTGAACTAGGAACATCACCCATAACCAGGTGTGATTAGTCTCTATTGTCTCGCCTCTGTTTACCCATAAACAAATCCAGTGTCCTCCTTGAACCATTGTCCTGTCCCTACAAAAATGCCTACCCTTGCTCAAGTAAACTTTTCTGATGCCTGGATGTAAACTCTGCATCAGTTCCATTGAGACTTCATCATCTCCTGTCTGATCGTGCAGGGGGCTCTGCTCTGCTTGTCTCCTGCCCTCTGGACCCCCGGCTCCCATCACCATCTGGGAACCCCGATCAGTGCAAGCTCCACGGAGTGGTGAGATCTCTCTCCCCAGCATAGCCTCCTGACCCTGCCTTATGTAATCAGTTATATGGTCAGCTAGCCCTAACATTTGTAA
This sequence comes from Rafetus swinhoei, assembly GCA_019425775.1. Lineage (NCBI taxonomy): Eukaryota > Metazoa > Chordata > Testudines > Trionychidae > Rafetus > Rafetus swinhoei. The sequence goes on along the minus strand of JAFJHL010000084.1, from coordinate 2,761,100 downwards.
TCAATTTAGATTTAATATTGTAACTGTTAGATTTAATATTGTAACTGGTTTGTGTGTTTGGCTCCCTATATATATATATTCACTACCCAGAAATAAATAACTTTCATTGTTAAGCTGGTTGCTTCTCTCTCTTTTCCTTTCTCTCTCGCTCATTCTTCCTCAGGCGTGTTGTTTTGGCTTCCCATTTGCTCTGCAACAATGCTTCTTGTACCCAAGCTAAAGATCCCTGTAGTGCCCAAAATCCTGTGGGGTTTGCTCATCGGGTGGTTTACCAGTGAATGATTGTGATGTGAAAGTGGGGATAGGGAAGTGCTGAACCTGGGGGCATATGAGGATGGCAGCTGAAAGTGCTGGTAAATCCAGCCCACTGAGTCCAAAGGCACATGAGGGTGCAGTGTGGCAATGCTGTTAAACCAGCCTGCTGAGTCCAGGGACATATGAGGGGTCAGCCTGGGAGTGCTGATTACCCAGTCCTCTCAGACGTGCTCTGGTAGTGGGTGTGAGTGTCTGGGTGTGTTGCTAAGGTGGGAAGAACCCCGTCCTGAGGAGCCTAGTTCCTGCAGGAGAGCTCTATTGGGAGGGGAAATTGGCAGCAGGGAGAATTCAGCTCCATATGGGTATGTCTACACTTGCCCCCTAGTTCGGACTAGGGAGGCAAATGAAGCATACTGAAGTTGCTAATGAAGCGTGGGATTTAAATATCTCATGCTTGATTAGCATATTCGAGGCCGGTCGCCATTTTAAAATGCCGGTAGCCCAAATTAACTCGCCGCGTGTAGACGCAGTAGTCCGATCCAAAACCCTTCCCTCAAATTAACTGTTACTCCTCATTGCCCCCTCCACAAAAGTGGTATGGCTTCTCAAAAAAGGCTACGGAATATTCCACCCATGCCGGCCCCATACATCTGTGGAGGCAGGAAAAAGGGAATAAGGGAATTTGTGTGTAGCCATCTTGGTCTTGTTAACAAGAGAGCAAGAGTCAGGCTAAGTCTGTGGCCTGACAATGCGAGAGCTGTAATAAGACGCTGCCTTTGCCTCTCGCCTCCATACGGAGATAAGGATAGAATGCTGACTCTGGCAGGGACCTTGAGATAAGGAGCATCTGGGTGGAACTAAAATAATTGTTAGCCATTGGTGTTTGTAATGAGAAGGAGACTAATTGTTATTGTTATTATATCTAAAGGACAGTATATAAACTGCTTCATAATTGCTTGTATTTGAAGATCTGCCTTGGGGGGCTTCCCCCCTCCCCCCGTCCTAACCAGTTTTTCCCTTGCTGCAGCTTGTAATAAAACTGCCTCTGGCTACTTGTTGCTTACAAACGCAGAGTGAGGACAATATTTTCTTCCACAATTTGGTGCCGTGACTCGGATGGCAACGCCCGATTGAAGACAGCGACAGCGGCTGCGGACCATCCCCCTTCACCCCCAGGGCGCCAAACGAGAGGTAAGAGACCTTTTGAAATCTCTACTGGGGTGTGGAGGAGGACTGCCTGTGGGGTCGTCTGCTTCTTGGGGGCTCACGCCATCCGAACTTCTTGAATCTGCAACAAGGTCAGACGCAAGCGGTTTCGGGGTTGTTTGCCGCCCCCAAGTAGAGTTAGTTGTTGTGCTCATTGGTGGTGCCGCCTGTACGGGAAGAAGGTTGTAGTGTGTCCAGACATAAGGCACCTGAGGTTTATGCAGTCCTGGGGAACTGCTGTGTTGTTTGCCGCCCTGGGGGAACAGTGTTGGTTGCTGCCCCAAATATGGACGAGGTCCATGGAAAGAGATGCATCTCAGTGTGGAAAATGTAGAAAACTGAAAAAAAGAAAAAAAAAGACGGTACCTTTGAAAAAGACATGATGAGTGTGAATGCCGCTGCCCAGGTCTCTGAGAAGTAAGCTGATTCCAGCCACACCAGGGCTCTCCCACAAGGGAGTTCTGAACACAAGGGGGGTCAGCTGACCCTCGAGACCGAGCGGATATGTGAGGGAGTGACGACTCTCCTTATTTCATGAGCTGCTGATAAGGTCTGACACTCTAGACCCAGCAGACCCCTTCTTTGGAGTGTGTAGATTTAGTTTCCTCTAAGCCGCTGAACGGACGGGGGAGTGGACAGGATACGCCCCTGAATGACTAAAATGGATGGGGATCAGTCTAAGCATACCCCCCACACCGCCGAAAGGCACCCCTGCGTACTACATGTACGTGCATCATGGTCCAAGGACCTGTAAGCATTTGACAGATTAAAAGAGAAAGACATTAAAGCCCTGAGGGATGAGATTGAAGCTCAGAAAAGCAAAAATCCTCCCTACAGTGAGAAATGTAACTTACAAGCAGCAGCGCCTCTGTGCCAAAAGAATGCACTAGGAGTGAAAGAAAAGGGTTTCTCAACTGCGCCGCCTCTCCCAAGCTTAGGGGGGAATTTGGCACAACATCACCCCTCTACTCCTCTATGCCCAGCCCCATACGGGCTATACATCATTATAGATAGAGAGGAGGCACGAAAGATAACTGAAAGGGATCAGCTCTTCCCTATGGAAAAACGGGCTCTAGTAACAAATCTGCCCCATCCAAAGCAAAACACCGAGTTTTGGAATAGACTTGACTTAGCCTGTGGGAAGTATTCCTCCAAATTCTGAAGGAAGTAATGCCCGCCGACCAGCAAGCCATCTTGGCCCTAGGCATTTTGGTTGGAAACACACACACAGAGCAGCACGCAGGAGCAGGAAAGGGCTGCCAAGCAACTTCAGGAGATTCTCAAGCCCTTGTTAGCAAATAGATAACTACAGCCTCTCCAGCTGGAATCGCAGGCAACCCAACGATGTTTCACAACGCACGAGTGGGGGCCATACAGAGAAAAAAAAATTAATAAACAGTCAAAACCTTCCCCTCACATGCCGTTATAATTGGCTCGAGGGCGTGGGAGGAGGTAAATTAAAAGCCACCCTAAAGTCAACCGGTAGAAATTGAATTTGAAGATGTAATCACTGGGGGTATGTCTACACTAGCTCGTTAGTTTGAGCTAGGTAGGCAAATGGAGTAACAGTTAATTCAAACTAAGGCGTTAGTTCAAATTAACGTTTAACTGCCGCGTCTCTAGCCGCGGGAAGTTAGTTCGGACTAAGGGGGATTTAAAAATGGCGGCGCCCGGGAACATGCAAATGAAGCCAGGGATATTTAAATCCCGGGCTTCATTTGCAACTCCGGTTTCCCTCATTTGCCTACCTAGCTCGAACTAACGAGCTAGTGTAGACATACCCTAGAAGCTAAATCTGCCCTAACAAGGAGACACATTCTGTGACATAGATCTTCTTACAGAGCATGGGGGAGTGATCCACCCCAGAGTCAGCAGCATAGATCAACTCTGCTGCAGCTTGGCTGTTATGAAAACCCCTGTACTAAGAAGTTTAAAAAATTACTATTAGCTGACTTCAATAATAAATATTTGAATAAAGCCATTTAGCAGGAATCAAGAAAGACCATAAGAAGGAAAAAGCATGTGAAAGGGGAAGGTAAGAGGTTTGGAGCCCTATGGGCAAAGTAGAAGGAATAAGGAAAGCAGTAATACAGTCATTGGAAAGTTAAATTAATAGGAATGAGAAAAGTTTCATATGAGGGACAAAGCAAGTGATTAAGGGTATGTGAAGGTGAGAAGTGACTCCATGGGAGAGTGGAAGGAATTAAGCAATTGTCATAATGTGTAAGAAGGAAACCTGCTTTAAAAATGACTCATTGTTTCTTGCAGCCTCTTTTAATAATCCAGGCAAAAGAAACAATCAAATTTAAACATTTGGCTACAGACACTTTGTTAAATCTGCAAAGGGAAAATAAGGAATTCTATTGACACTTAATTGGTTAACTACATAAAAGAATGAAATCTATACATTGTAAATTTGTAAAGCTGCACCCTCAAGGTTAAATTTGCTTTCTAAGAAAACAAATAATTGTTTTAAGAATCCAAGCCCTGAAACTTCACTGCGTCTCTGTTCAAGGCTGAGTTGATAACACTTTTGGCTTGCTTTCAGATCCAAGGTTGTGTGTGGGTGCAGACTGCCTGTCTGCTCAGGAGGGGCGTGGGGCCTGCTGTCCCCCCCATGAATGAACCTGTAAAGTTGAATATGATTCTTTTCAGGAAAAGAAAAGCTTTTTGCTTGCTGGAACAGTAACTGGCCAACACCTTGTGCTAAGGAAAAGTTTTATAGCTTCACACATTAAACCTGATCTGTGGTACAAGAGGGAAACTGAGACATGCCACCTTTAACTTAATAATTGAACAATGAAGTAATCCACTCAAACCCTCTGAAGCTGGTGTGCAAAATAAAAGCATACCATTGGGTAACAACAGGCTGTTCAAAAAAAAAGAAAAGTATTCTAAAGTATAATGTGCCACCCCGACAGGGGTAGAAATGTTTTCTTTGTCTTTCAAAACAATCAGAAAGCGCAGGTACCAGCTAAAAAAAAGCAGCTGAAGAAAAGAAAAACCATGGTTCTCTCTGTCATGACATAATGTTGTTTGTGTTCTGTCCAAGTTGTGTTTTGTCTTGTGTGTCTTAATTGTGATAAGTATTGCAAATGTCGTTGTGTGTAGAATATTGTTGTTTTAATGAAAGGATATTTTAAGTAAAGCAGAAGAATAAGTTTAAACAAAAACAAAATTAATAATTGGGCCCAATCAATTGGCAACTCTAAACTTAGTCAATTGGCAACTTTAAAACTTAGTGAAAGGATAATAGTTTGGTAATTGTTTAGGCTAGGAGAATGTTAACAATGTCTCCACAGGTGAACAAAAAAGGAACTGGAAGGAATCAAGGAGTGCATCACGTGAACAGAAGGACTGGGAGTGGGGAGGGGGCTGGCACCCCACCAGATTGGCTTTGCTTTAATGGCCACACTAAAGAAATATTTAGCTTTTGGAGCCTGACACCTTAAAAGGCCTGAAGAATACCTGGAGAGAATTATGGAATTACATGGGTTCCCATTAATAATTAAAACATTCTGGAACCATGATGTTCCCCCATAAGAGAAACAGTGACTCTAGTCAACGTAACCTCCTTCAAGTCACATACATAGAACAAATACACACTAATAGGAATAGGGAATACACAGCCTTGGGCCACCCTCATTCACACAATTATTTTGTTTATTGTAACAACACGAACACTATAAGGAAAAATTATACACAGTCCTCTGACTTAAAGTTTGTATGGAATATTGTAAACACTAACATCAGGCCACTGAAGTTGGACCTACTGACTCCCACTGGGGCTTACCACTTAAAGCCCAGACAAAGGTAACCCCTGAGGCGTGGCTATCATTTGTTAAACAATGGCCATCGCTAACTTGCCCTCACTTGGGGTATGTCTACACTACAAAGTTAATTCAAATGAACAGCCGTTAGTTCGAATTAACTTTCATAGGGGCTACACATACAAACTGCTAGTTCGAATTTAAATCCAACTAGTGGAGCGCTTAATTCAAACTAGGTAAACCTCATTCTACGAGGACTAACGCCTAGTTCGAATTAAGTAGTTCAAATTAAGGGCTGTGTAGCCACTTAATTCGAACTAGTTGGAGGCTAGCCCTTCCCAGCTTGCCCTGGTGGCCACTCTGGGCCAAACCAGGAAACTGTTTCTGCCCCTCCCGGCCCCGGAGCCCTTAAAGGGCCACGGTCTGGCTACAGTGCTTGTGCCAGTTGCAAGCCTGCCAGCACCCAGCCAGCAGACCCTGCACCTGGCACAGCATGAGCCAGCCACCCGCTGCCACCCAGCCCTCCGCCTTCCCAGGACCAGGCTGGCGGCTCCCAGGAGCCTGCCCGGGGCCGCAAGAGGCGGGCGCCCGCCTGGTCTAGTGCGGAGATCGTGGACCTCATCGAGGTTGTGGGGGAGGCCTCCAACGCCCACGATCTCCGCACTAGCCACAGGAACGGCCGTCTACAGCCGCATGGCTGCCAGCCTGGCCACCAGAGGCCACATGCGGACCCGGGAGCAGGTCCGCTGCAAAATCAAGGACCTGCGGCAGGCCTACTCCAGGGCCTCCCAGCCAGGGGCCGACCTGGAGGCATGCCTCATTATGAGGCCCTGACCGCATCCTGGGGCTCACGCAGTCCATGCCCCGGGTGGTGATCGACCCCGGGGCAGAGGGCCCCATCCCTGACACGGAGGAGGAGGAGGAGAATGCTGAGAGCCAGGAGCCTGCAGGGAGCCTGCCCAGGACCCAGGACCCCTGAGGCATCCCACAGAGCACATCGGCTGTGTCGTCCGAGGCCGAGGAGGGCTCCACGTGTGAGTGCCATCATGCTCCCCTTATGTGTATGGGGTGGGGGAGAGGAGCCCAGGGACCGCGCCTGGGCCTTGCCCACCATGGAGCAGCAGCTGGGTGTCATGCAGGGGCCCTGGCCCGTTCCCCACACGTCGACCTCACCTTGCAGAGGGGGACTGGGTTTCACCCACCGTGTCCCCAGGGAGAACTGACCACTGCTCTTGTTTCACCACAGCCGCAGCACCTGGGACTGCAGGGCGCACCACCCCGCCTGCAACAGCCACCCGCACCCGGGCCAGCAGGCGCACCAGGAACCTGGAGGACTACCAGCGGCGGCACCTGCGGCTACTGGAGCACCAGCTCCGCACCCAGGACCACTGGGTCCGGGAGGACCTGCGGCTGCAGCAGCGGAGCTTGGAGGCGCTGGAGGAGCAGGGCCGTGCCCTCAGAGGCCACCTCCAGACCTTGGTGGACAGGTTCCTGCCTCCTCCTGCTCCAGCCCCTGCGGCCGCCCCAGCTCTCGCTCCTCCTCCCACCCCTGCTCCCCCTCCCGCTTCCTCCGCACCCCCGTCCCTCCTGCCCCACCCTCCACACCCACTCCCCCGACACCCCCCCGCACCCGCAGTGCTGCGAAGACGGGAGAGCCAGCAGGACCCCCAACCATGAGCTTTCCCTTCCTCCCCTTCCTCCCCTTCCAGCTCCCTCCTCCCCACCCTCATTCCTCCCTCCCCCACCCCAGTTATGTACAATAAAGAGAGGTTTTTGGGCAAAACAGGTGTTTTTATTTTACATTAGGAAGGGGGTTAGGAGGAAAGGGAAGGAGGGAGGGTGGAAGAAGGCCCCAGTGGGGCATGCAGGGTGAGTTCAGTCCTCCTCCACCTGGAAGTTCTCCCGCAGGGCTTCCCGGATCTGGACGGCCCCCTGCTGGGCCTCCCGGACGGCGGCGGTGCGGGGCTGCACGTACTGGTCAGCCATGCGCTCAGCCTCAGCCATCCAGGCTGGCAGGAAAGCCTCCCCCTTCCGCTCATATAAATTGTGCAGTACACAACATGCTGCCACCACGGGAGGGATATTGTGCTTGGCGAGGTCGAGGCGGGTGAGGAGGCATCTAAATCGGGCTTTCAGGTGTCCGAAGGCCCCCTCGACCACAATGCGGGCCCTGGTGAGCCTGGCATTGAAGGCCTGCCGGGAGGGGTTGAGGTGCCCCGTGTACGGCTTCATCAGCCAGGGCTGTAGGGGGTAGGCCGCATCCCCCACCAGGCAGACGGGCATGTCCACGTCCCCGACCCTGATGTGGTGGTCGGGGAAGAAGGTCCCGGCATGCAGCCTCTGGCACACGGAGGAGTTGGAACACCCTGGCGTCGTGTGCCTTGCCGGACCAGCCCACATTAATGTCCGTGAACTGGCCCCGGTGGTCAGACACGGCCTGCAGGAGGACGGAGAAGTACCCCTTGCGGTTGATGTACTGGGAGGCCTGGTGTTCCGGGGCACGGATGGGGAAGTGCGTCCCGTTGATGGCCCCCCCGCAGTTGGGGAAGCCGAGGCGCCGAACCCCTGGATGACCGCGTCCGGGTCGGCGAGGCGGACCACCCTGCGGAGCAGCACCCGGTTGATGGCCTTGACCACCTGCAGAGAGACACAGCAAACCGCGAATCACTGGGGCGCCTGGGTGGCTGGGAGTGTTCGCTCCTGGCACTGCCCCTGCCCCACTCCCAGAAGCAACCCCGCTGCGATCTGGCCACCACGGGCAGTGTGTAGTACGGCCGGGACAGACCGAACCTCCCGTGCGGGCACTTTCGCTCCTCCCCCGTTTTCCCTGGGGCGGCCCATCCTCCTTGCAGCCCTCCTCCCTGGCCCAGTGGCCGGTGAGTGCCGTACCTGCATGAGCACTGCTTCGACAGTGGATTTCCTCACGCCGAACTGGTTCCCGAAGGATCGGTAGCTGTCCGGCGTGGAGAGCTTCCAGAGGGCGATGGCCACACGCTTCTGGAGGGGGATGGCGGGCCTCATGCGAGTGTCCCGTCGCCGCAGAGCAGGGGCGAGCCACTCGCAGAGCTCCAGGAAGGTGTCCTTCATCCTGAAGTTCTGGGTCCACTGTTGGTCTCCCCAGCGCTCCAGGCCGATGCGGTCCCACCAGTCGCTGCTGGTGTCCAGACACCAGATGCGGCGGGCACGCTGGCATCCAGGCACTGCTGCGTGCTCCTCCACGGCCCCCCAGGGAGGCCAGGGGGAGAGGCAGGGGGCTGACGTGCACCAGATGGTGCCAGGCAGCCTCCAGCCATTGCTGGCAGGCTTGCAGCAGCAAGTCCAAAAACTGGAGCAGCATGCCCAGGGCGAGCTCTGGCTCCATGGTGCCAACTGCGGCGGCATCCCCAGTGGGAACCACCGACACAGGCAGGCAGAGAGGAAAACGCTTTGCTGTCCCTCGGCGAGGTAGGCAAGCGAAAAAGCTGAGAACCGGCTGTCCAGGGGGGGTTCCTTTAAGCACGAGCCTCAGACAGCAGCCACACAAAGCAACTACTGACCTGATGCCCTGCCGGAACCGGTTTCAGCTGCCCATCTCCCCAGTACCGATCCATGGGAGTGGGGAAGTAGAGAATCCATGAGGACCCAAAGGCCCACCTGGATAGGCCATAGTATAACCGTTTGTTTTTGGCCCCTCTGGGGATTCCTCACTCACAGTGAGCAGAATGGTAACCTCCTGCCTGTACCAAAGCAGGAGGCATTGCTAGATAGAGTCGAGGGCATTGCTTATTCTGAAGGTGTGGGAGCCTCCCTGTACCCAGGGATTGTTGCACCCACTTTGATAAGGAAATCTTATGTACCTGCCCATTTAACATCATGATGAATCTGCCTAGGTTTGATGTGGTTGTCACAGAGAAACAAAAACATCGAGCTGGTCCAAATAAACGGTACCTACTGGTGTTTGACTACCCAGACAGACCACTCCATTGAACTAAATGGAAGGTCCTGCCCCTCTACATATCCGTCTGTGTGCATAACGGTCCCTCACCAGGTGATCCTGACCATTGACGGGACGCGGCTCTACCGCACTTCGGCAATGACAGGTAACCTAACATGGGATCCTGAGTGGCATGGAGGAAGTAAGTACGTAGAGGAGGGTCTGCTGGCCCTGTAGGCAGAGATCGAGGAGTTGGTGGCCGACGCCCAAAGGCATATTGGGGTTGGCCGTCTGAGGTACACACAGATAGGGAACACCGTAGACCATGCCAGCCCACTCTGAGGCACTCAACCAGGCAGTAGAGGTCAAACCTATAATCATGGGCAGCGCCAGTAAGGCGATGAAATATCTTGGGGATGGATTTGAATAGTGTTTGCCAAATTATGTGGGGAGTTTTGATTTTAATATTTATAATAGTGCTGGTGCTGTACTGGTGCTTCCAAGGTAAATTAAAAACCCTGAAACTATTGTATTTAACCTGGCGGGTTAAAGAGAACCCCAAAGTCAAGAGAAAGGAACTATAGGAGTAAACTGAGGCAGTCCATGGTATCTTGCTGAGAACTGAGAACTCAAATCCTAAATCATTAGGCCAGGCCTGGGAAGCACACAGACAGCAGTTAACTTGACCCTGGTCATGCTGGCAACCACATTCCAAAAGGGCCTCACTTTTGATAAGGCCGGTACCAAAAAACCAAACAACCGTGTGGGATTGTTTTTATTGTTTGCTCTATTCCTAGAAAATGAGCTTGGATCCAAAGGAGCCAGCTGGCTTTTAGCTCATAGAATAGAGACTCTTATGTCCATCAGTGAAAGACCGCTCTAGAAAGATCTTTATCGAGTTTTGCTAACCACCTGTCTGGACCCATGCTTCTCACTTCAAAAAAGACCCCTCCATCTCAAAATGATCCTACCCCGACTGCTGATAAGCCTCTCTCTCCTTCTGGTCCTGCTTTTCCTCCTGCAGGACAATAAGAGACGAGTACAAGGTGAAGTGCTAGTAACCTCTCCCTTGTCCACTGACCGCATTACCATACATTCAGTATCTGCCAGAAGAACCAAAATATTACAGGGTGATGTGCTGGTAACCTCTCCCCTACATGATGCTGAACCACGACTGTTTCAGGAAAGAAGAAGAAAAGTCCGCTCCGCTGACACCGCCAAAACCCAGAGATTTCTGACTACAAAAGGACATTAAGAACTGACCTTGGTGAAAGAAGCGAAGTATTGTATATTGTCAAGGAGAAACTTGTGGGAGTGGTTTGGGTTTCTCCCTTTGATCTGGACTCTGTGCTTACGGACGGGTACCATCAGCATGTACTGATGCAATCTCCCTGCCCGTCTTGTCCTTTAGGCCTAAGGCCCAGGCATATTTGGATAGAATGTCTATCACTGTTAAAATAATGTCTATCACTATGTCTATCTATAATGTCTATCACTGTTAAAATATACTTAAAACCGCTGTTGTGTTTGGAGAACCGGTGCATAGCCACCAAATCTGCTTGCCATTGTGCATCCACGTCTGAGACAATGGTCTTGTTTCTTTTAAAATGCATTCGAGCAGGTTTGTGTATAGTGTTAAGTGTCCTGGTCTGAAAGCCAAGATGTTACTTGTCTTCTATTCAAAGTTTTACTATGATTTTTGGCCACTTGAAAGAGAGGGTTCACCCTGCCAAAGCTCCCAACTTCCCCAAGGATGTAATATATTTTCTTTAACAGAGCCATCTGCGTAGACATGACTGTTACTTGTGTTAGTAAAAGACATTACAAGTATGGAGGGGACATATTCACACTAACAAATTTAATCAAGTTTTATTAATCACCTGGTTTAACATGCACTTTTACAGCCGTCTGCAAAATGGACGCCATGACACACACACACAGACACCCCCACCACCACCATTAGGGAGTCTGAGCTGATTCATTCTTCCATTTTGTCCTTTTGTTCTCGAGATCCATGTGTCAGACATGAGCAAAAACAGCTGATGCAGGATAGATTTACTCCCACAAGACTACCGATGTGTAATTTCTCAAAGGCCTTTAGAAATGCATCGTCGAGCTGTCAAGAGATTGCCAAAAAAGAAAGGGTATGTCTACACAGCAAAGTTATTTCGAAATAACAGTCGTTATTTCAAAATAACTTTCCTAGCATCTACACAAGCCAACTGCTATTTTGAAATTAATTCGAAATAGCGGAGGGCTTATTTCGAAATTGGTAAACCTCATTCCACGAGGAATAGCTCCAATTTCGAAATTGCTATTTCGAAATAAGCGTTGTGTAGACGCTTATTTTGAAATAGGGAGCCTCCAGCCCTTCCCAGGGTGCCCTGCTGGCCGCCCTGGCCACAAGGTAACTTCTGACCTGATGCCCTGCCGAAACCAGTTCCAGCTGGCCTTAAATGCTATTCAGAGTCCAATCAGTGTGGACACACTATTTCAAAATAGCAAAAAGCTATTTTGAAATGCATTTTGTGTGTAGACGCGTTATTTCGAAATAAGATATTTCGAAATAACTATTTCAAAATTAGATATTTCGAAATAACGCTGTAGTGTAGACGTACCCAAAGAGAATAAGTTTCCCGCTGCTGTTTTTTTAGATTCACACAACCCCAGTCAGTTCCTTACCCCCATTACACCCCAACCTCGACCATCAGTTCTTAATCATACATTTACCTGTTTGACTTCTTTTCCGTTCACCTTGTCCTCTGGTAACTCCTGTGAACCGTGGTTGCCTTCCTCCATAGGGGTGGACAATGAGAGGCCATCTTGCTCATCGGTCTGTCTTGTGAGCGATTGGGTTTGGGGGTCAGGTTCTGGCATATCCAATAGCAGCGGGGGCAAAGGGTCCCTCTTCCCCTCTCCCTCCTCCTCAGAACTGTCACTGATGTAATGCTTTCTCCACATGTGGTTGAAGGCCCTCGGCGCTAAAACAAAGTCTGAAGTTCTGACAGGGGTTGTGAAGGTGTCCATGTTTCCTCTCAGCGTTTCCACAATTTCGAAAACATGCGTTCTTGGAACAAGATGGACTCTTTTGTGCGGTGATGGGACTTCTTGGGGAGGTGCTACACTCTGATTGGTAGAGGGTGGGGGGGAAGTTCATAGAGGAGTCACACAACCCAATTCTGGGCAGATCAACCTTCCCCAGAACTACCCCCCCCATTAGTCAAATCTGCTCTCGGGGCAGTCCTACATGGGTGAAACCCTTCCTGATTGGTAGAGGGTGGTGGCAGGAGTTCTCAGAGGGGTCACATGACACCCTTTACTTCCGGTTGTGTGTCCCTCTTGACCCCAGATGTACTACCCCCGGGGTGGGCCTTGCGGTGACGGGGGGGGGGTGCTAAAGGGTTGGAGGCGGGGCCAAGGTTTGATTGATGGCAGGCCCCCGTATACTACTATTACTAATGTCCTTTCAGATTCAATCACATAGCTGTACAGCAAATACCATTACTGCCAGTTGATTTATTGCTAGGTAACACTCAGAGGGCCAAATTCATCCAAGGTACACCATGCACTGAGTGTCCTGGAAATACAGCAGGAATGGAAGGATTTCAGCCAGAGTCGCCCTAAAACTTCACCTACCTTCCCTCTGAATTTATGGGCACAGCACACCACTGGGGGCTCTGCCACAAGAATCAAGGAATGCAAACACAAATCTCATCAGCCAGCCTCTGACACCACAAACTCCTAGCCTTCAAAGCCACTTTTCCACTGCTAACAGGATTGGGTTGCTCTCCCAATCAACTATTTTCCACTCCCTCTCCCAACCTGATCAATGGTATCAGAATTTTGTAATCCACATTTTGTGCACCCTACACAAAAACAAACCCAGGCCTGCCCAGAAGTGATGGGGGAAAGGTGGTTCCCCTCCCTGCTCTCATTAAAGGAAGTCCCCACTGATGCCAGCCCAGAGGGCAGGGTTTTGTGGAGCAGGAGGGCTTAGGTCAGCTCTTTGGCTGTGAGGAGTTCTGTCCCTGGCACACCTGAAAGAGGATATGCTATGAGAATGTAGGATCTGGCTCCCTGGAAAGTGGCTTGGAGCAGAGGAGAGCTCTTGGGAGCTATTTTCACTGTCTCTGGAACGTGGCTGAAGTGAGCCACAATTTAGGCTTTTGCTGTAGTTTTGGCTGAAATATGCAGCATCTTGCACCTTTGCTGTCACCCTGAATGATGGCCAAAGGGAGCCCTTTGGATTTGTTTAGCCATTGGAGGGGCAGAATATTCTTCATCATAAAACAAAGATGTGAATATAAAATGCAGCACACAATGGTGTTTAAATAGCAGCGAGGCCTACCGAATCCTGCCCTGCCTGCCCAACATGTCAGTCTGCTACACCAGAGGCACCAGTTGGGTGTGCTCTGTTATCCAGGTGCTGCAGCCACCAGCTGGGGAAATCCCCACCCAGAAGGGAAATCCTGACCTTCCACACTGCAAAGAAAAGCAACGTGTGAGAGAGGCAGATGCAGCAGGTGTAGAACTGCACAAGCGGGGCTAGGTAGGCTCCAGGGGGATGTAGACTGGTGAGAGACTATGGTCACAGCAATGCAAGTCAGGACCAGGCTGCTACTGCACAATGACTAACAGACCCAGCATGCAACATGGGCCCCTCCACATGATTGGAAATGTTGATTCCTACACCTCTGCCTGCCTGCTGCATTCTCCTATTGCTGAGGAAAGGTAGAGACATAACAGCACTCTGAGCACACCAGGTGACTTTCCAGGGAAGCTCAAACACTCAGGGTACGTCTACACTAGTCCCCTAGTTCAAACTAGGGAGGCTAATGAGGGCGACCAAAATTGCTAATGAAGCGCGGGATTTAAATATCCGGCAGTTGATTAGCATATTATTTTGGAAACTGACCCGAAGTAACTGCCTCGCAGAGAAGCGGGATTCGAGATAAACCCCTTAGTTCAAATTAACTGTTAAACCTCTTTCCATGAGGAGTAACAGTTAATTCGAACTAAGGGGTTTATCTCGAATCCGCTCTACGCGTAGACGTGGCAGTTACTTCGGGCTAGTCAGTTTCCAAAATGGCGACCAGCGGGAAATATGCTAATCAAGTGATTACTCACCTTGCAAACAGGTGAGTGCTAACAGGGAGTTTAGAGAGGGAGTTCTCCAGGTAAAGGAGAAGCAGATACAGGACTCTTGAGGGAAGTGTGTGTTGTGTTTCGGGCTTTCTTGCTGTGTGCTGAGCTTGTGTTTATGAGTGAGGGGTTTTTTTTCCCCCTTCCTCTTCCCCCTCCCCCTTCCCTTCATGGAGTGTGTGCTGTGACTGGCAGGTGGAAACTGTTGTCTTCAATTAAAGTTTGAACTGTAGAAGCCTCTGCTGATTAGCTGAGCCTTTGTAGGGGGAGGGACTTTCAGGCCGTCCAGCACTTTATAAAGCAGTGAGCAAGCAACCAAGGAGCTTGAACAAGGTGAGTGCTAACAGGGAGTTTAGAGAGGAGAGAGAGGGAAGGGGGTGAGGTTCTCTTGCCTTTCTTTTTAAATCCTTTCTCCAGGACAGCAGGGATGGATGGTGATAGGTCTGCTGTTGTTACCTGCACAGCGTGTGCCATGTTTGTCTTCCTCCCAGAAGAAAGAATGGATTTCATCTGCACTAAGTGCAAGCTGGTCGCCATTTTGGAAGAAAAAATTAGAGGACTGGAGGCCCAAGTGTCGACCCTACGCTCGATCAGAGAGGATGAAGACTTCCTCGATAGAAGGCAGCATTTAATCTTGCAAGCACGGCAGGCGGAAGAGCTGGAGAGGGCAGTACGGGACCAGGAAGAGAACTGGCAGCATGTAACTTCTAGAAGGGGAAAAGGCCAGCATGGGAATCCCCAATGCTATAGAGGTAATCGCTTTCAGGCTCTCCACAGGCTCTGCGGTGGTGAATGCTTTAGAAGGGACCTCACAAGGAAGAAACCGAAGGGAACACCATCTACTGGAAGGCATGGGATGCGTAGTCCTAGGGATGGGTGTTCCACGACCACCACCCCCAAAAGAAGACGACGGGTGGTGGTGGTCGGGGACTCCCTCCTAAGAGGGACTGAGCCATCCATCTGCTGTCCGGACCTGGAATCTCGAGAGGTGTGCTGCTTACCGGGAGCTCGAATTCAGGATGTGACTGAGAGGCTTAACAAACTGATCAAACCTTCGGATCGCTACCCCTTCCTGCTTCTCCACGTGGGAACTAACGATACGGCCAAAAATGACCTTGAGTGGGTTACTGCAGATTATGTAGCGCTGGGAAGAAGGATCCAAGAATTCAGAGCGCAAGTGGTGTTCTCGTCCATCCTCCTGTTGAAGGGAAAGGACTGGGCAGGGATCATCAATTGAGGAAGTAAATGCGTGGTTGCGCAGGTGGTGTTGCAGAGAGGGCTTTGGTTTCTTCGACCATGGGACTCTGTTCCGGGCACAAGGATTGTTAGGAAGAGATGGGATCCACCTAACCAAGAGAGGAAGGAGCATCTTCGCGGGCAGGCTTGCAAACCTAGTGAGGAGGGCTTTAAACTAAGTTCGTTGGGGGACGGTGACCAATACCCTGACGTGAGTGGGAAAGTCGGATACCGGGAAGAAATGCAAAGGGCAACAAGCAAGAAAGGAGGACCCCTGATTCGAATGGAGAAGGTAGGGCGATCAACTGGTTACCTGAGGTGTTTGTACACTAATGCGAGAAGCCTGGGCAACAAACAGGAAGAACTGAAGGTCCTGGCCCAGTCCAAGAAATATGATTTAATTGGGATAACAGAGACTTGGTGGGATGACTCGCATGACTGGAGCGCTGTCATGGAAGGGTATAGACTGTTCAGGAAGAACAGGCAGGGGAGAAAAGGAGGAGGAGTTGCACTATACGTAAGAGAGCACTATGATTGCTCAGAACTCCAGTATATAGAGGGAGAAAACCTGTTGAGAGTCTATGGGTTAAGTTTAGAGGTGCAAACAACAGCAGTGATGTTGTGGTTGGTGTCTACTACAGGCCACCGAATCAGGTGGATGAGGTAGATGAGGCTTTCTTCGGACAACTGAGAGAAGCTTCCAGATTGCAGATTCTTGTGGGGGACT
This sequence comes from Rafetus swinhoei, assembly GCA_019425775.1. Classification (NCBI taxonomy): domain Eukaryota; kingdom Metazoa; phylum Chordata; order Testudines; family Trionychidae; genus Rafetus; species Rafetus swinhoei. The sequence goes on along the minus strand of JAFJHL010000084.1, from coordinate 2,744,851 downwards.
TTAATCACCCTGACATCTGTTGGGAAACCAATATGGCAGTACACAGGCAATCCAGGAAGTTTTTGGAGAATGTTGGGGATAACTTCTTGGTACAAGTTCTGCAGGATCCGATCAGGGGCCGTGCGCAGCTTTACCTTTTGCTCACAAACAGGGAGGAACTAATAGGGGAAGTAGAGGTGGGTGACAACCTGGGAAGCAGTGATCATGAGATGGTAGATTTCAGGATCCTGACCAAAGGAAGAAAAGAGAGTAGTAAAATACACACCTTGGACTTCAGAAAAGCAGATTTTGACTCCTCAGAGACCTGATGGGCAGAATCCCTGGGATGCTAACATGAAGGGGAAAGGAGTCCAGGACAGCTGGCAGTATTTTAAAGAAGCCTTATTGAAGGCACAGAAAGAAACCATCCCTGAGCAAGAGAGGCAAACATGGTAGGAGACTGGATTGGCTTACAGGGGAAATCCTTGGTGAACTTAAGCACAAAAAGGAAGCTTACAAAAGTGGAAACTTGGACAAATGACCAGGAGGGGTATAAATGTATAGCTCGAGAATGCCAGGGGGTTATCAGGAAGGCGAAAGCGCAATTGGAATTGCGACTGGCAAAGGATGTGAAGGATAACAAGAAAGGTTTCTACAGGCATGTTAACAAGAAGAAGGTGATCAGAGAGGGTGTGCGGCCCCTACTGGATGAAGGAGGTAACCTAGTGACAGATGATGTGGGGAAAGCTGAAGTACTCAATGCTTTCTTTGCCTCTGTATTCACAGACAAGGTCGGCTCCGGACTAATGCGCTAAGTGACGCAAGATGGGATGAAGATGGACAGCCCTTGGTGGGTAAAGAACAGGTTAGGAACTATTTAGAAAAGCTAAACGTACACAAAATCCATGGGTCCGGACTTAATGCATCCGAGGGTACTGAGGAGTTGGCAAATGTCATTGAGGAGCCTTTGGCCATTATCTTTGAAAAGTCGTGGAGATCGAGAGATCCTGGATGATTGGAAAAAGGCAAATGTAGTGCCCATCTTCAAAAAAGGGAAGGACGATCCAGGGAACTATAGGCCGGTCAGTCTTACCTCGGTTCCTGGAAAATCATGGAAGGGATCCTTAAGGAATCCATTTTGAGGCACTTGGAAGAGAGGAAAGTGATTAGGAATAGTCAGCATGGATTCACAAAGGGCAAGTCGTGCCTGACCAATCTGATTAGCTTCTATGATGAGGTAACTGGCTCTGTGGACATGGGAAAGTCAGTGGATGTGATATACCTTGACTTTAGCAAGGCTTTTGATACGGTCTCCCACAATATTCTTGCCAGCAAGTTAAGGGACTATGGATTGGATAAATGGACGGTAAGATGGATAGAAAGCTGGCTAGAAGGCCGGGCCCAGCGGGTAGTGATCAACGGCTCGTCAGGATGCGGTCGGTTTCTAGCGGAGTGCCCCAAGGTTCGGTTCTAGGACCGGTTTTGTTCAATATCTTTATTAATGACCTGGATGAGGGGATGGATTGCACCCTCAGCAAGTTTGCAGATGACACTAAGCTAGGGGGAGAGGTAGATACGCTTGAGGGCAGAGATAGGGTCCAGAGTGACTTAGACAAATTGGAGGATTGGGCCACAAGAAATCTGATGAGGTTCAACAAGGACAAGTGTAGAGTCCTGCACTTGGGACGGAAGAATCCCAAGCATTGTTACAGGCTGGGGACCAACCAGCTAAGTAGTAGTTCTGCAGAAAAGGACCTGGGGGTTACAGTGGATGAGAAGCTGGATATGAGTCAACAGTGTGCCCTTGTAGCCAAGAAGGCTAATGGCATATTAGGTTGCATTAAGAGGAGCATTGCCAGCAGATCCAGAGATGTCATTATTCCCCTTTATTCGGCTCTGGTGAGGCCACATCTGGAGTATTGTGTCCAGTTCTGGGCCCCCCACTACAAAAAGGATGTGGACGCATTGGAGAGGGTCCAGCGGAGGGCAACCAAAATGATTAGGGGGCTGGAGCATATGACCTATGAGGAGAGGCTGAGGAGTTGGGTCTGTTTAGTCTGCAGAAGCGAAGAGTGAGGGGGATTTGATAGCAGCCTTCAACTTCCTGAAGGGAGGTTCCAAAGAGGATGGAGAGAGGCTGTTCTCAGTAGTGACAGATGGCAGAACAAGGAGCAATGGTCTCAAGTTATGTGGAGAGGTCCAGGTTGGATATTAGGAAAACTATTTCACTAGGAGAGTGGTGAAGCACTGAATGGGTTACCTAGGGAAGTAGTGGAGTCTCCATCCCTAGAGGTGTTTAAGTCTCGGCTTGACAAAGCCCTGGCTGGGTTGATTTAGTTGTGATTGGTCCTGCCTAGAGCAGGGGGGCTGGACTTGATGACCTTCTGAGGTCTTTTCCAGGTCTATGATTCTATGATTCTTTAGCAATTTCGGTCACCTTCATTAGCCTTCCTAGTTCGAACTAGGGGGCTAGTGTAGACGTACCCTCAGAGGTTGCTTCCTGGTTTGCTTCTTCGGTTTATTAGAATCCAGCTCATGAGGGGGTAAAACACTAAAGTGAGGAGGAGGCACCAAGAGAAATGATGGGAAATCAAAAGGCCCTCACTGTCTCAGGTCAGCATGTAGTGGACAGATGACACGTATCCTGAAAAATCAATCTCCACTCTTGGCCACTCTGAGCAGCAGGCTCAGCGGAGAACTTAACAGATGGGGAACCTAAACTAACTCTCTCCCCGACTTAGGACTGGTCACATTGAGTTGCATGGGCAGGATAGCATGAGGGAGATGGTGGATGAACTCAGGACTTCAGCCATTAAGGGCGTTTTGCCTGTCTCAACGTCATGGAAAAAAATGTTCATGCAGATGAGAGGGGGCACAATGGCAGGCCCACGTACATCTGAGCCCCATTCAGAAAACACACACCCAGAGCCTTGCCGCTAGACGCAAGAGATGACGGGCCAGTCATTCCCGTTGCACCATTAAACAACAACAAAGACAGCTTAGAAACCGTGACGTACTTGCAGTTTTTACATTTTAGTCCTAACAACATTCCTTTCCCACAGATGGTGCATGTCTGAGACATCCAATACTTGGTGGAAAATCTGCAGAGGAAAACATCAGATAAGTGTTAAGAACTGTAGAAACTGTAGAAACCATTTCATATTTAGCTAGAAGCCATCTTGTATAACAGAAACCATTTCAGCTTTTCCCTCTCACACGTAGACCAGAGTGAACTTTCTGTCACCCCGTGAGAAGAGGCCTACAGGATGGGCTATTGGTATGTGTTAATTGGGCTGGTTGGGACAGGAGAGGTACTCCCTCGTACCTGTCCGCCATCTTGCTGATAAAGCTTTGTTTTTCCAAGTTTAATTGAGGATTTCTGTAATTGGATGCCCTGACGTCAGACTGTTTGGCTAAGGGTATAAAGATACTAGGACTGATTGTATTAGCCAGCCTTACTGGGCCTGGCTTTGCTGGGACCACGTTTGGCTCATGCTGTGCTTTATTAATTAATAAAGCTGTTTGTTAGCTGCCTAAACAGAGAGGAGCGTTTTTTTGCTTCAACAGAACAAACAAGATTGCTGTGCCCTACCCCAGGTGGAGAAAGAAACTAGTTATAAGGATTGCTACCCTCTGCTCTTTAGCTCCCTCCACACAGCACCAGCATTTGAGTCTGCTCCAGAGATCAGTCAAGCCAAAACTGTTTATTGAGTCTAATTTATTGTTTCAATCCTACACTAAATAAGCATGTTTCCCAAGCCTTCCAGTACCTTCAATGGGAGCTTTGGATGTGCAAGAACTGCAGCACTGAGCCTACAGCACTATTGTAGCCTTAACATAAGAATTAAAATTTACTTGCAGTCCATGCTAAGTACACTATGAAGGGTATTGAATATTGTGCCTATGCTTAGGAACATATGTGTTTTATGCAAAGGATAATGTAGCAGGTACGTACGTGCAGAGAAACCTGCTGAGTTCACCCCCGCCCACCCCACACACACACACTTGGGGTAGTTAATCAGTTTCTGGAAAATCTTCTCTTTGTTCTCGGAGAGTGTCCGAGGGGGAGGGTGAGCTCAGCAGATGGAGGGTCAAGGTACCGGTATGTGGTAAACAGGTTTATCTATGGGAATGTTAAACATGATCGGTTATGCTGAGTGTAAAGAATGACGAGACTGGACAAAGGAGCTTCGTGTGGAGCAACCACTCTATGCTATAAAATACTGGGGAGGGGACTTGCCCCTCCGAGAGAGCCTGGCTGGTTTTGTACCGGGGTGCTCTCCTTTTGTGCACATCGAATAAAGCTTTAAATTGAACAGCACATCGAAGACTCTTGATTCTGCCAAACACCTGACTCATATGGTGCCATTGGGTACCACAAAAATCCCAACAACTAGATACTGCATATATGAAGAGGGGAGCTCATGTCCCTGCCCCAAAAAGAACATGTGTGATTGTTGAGAGCAGCAGGCCCTGGGCATATCTACACTGCCAAAACCCAGCAGTGAGTTTCCTACAGCAGCCCCAGTGGCGCAAAATAGCAGGATACACTTTCCTGCTTGGCCTGGAGCTCTGGCTCTGAGACCCTCCCCCTTGCCAGGTTTCAGAGCCTGAGCGAGAACATCATACTGCTTATTATAGTGCTGCAATTCAAAATAATCATTTTTGTTGCCCTTTTCTGAACCTTTTCCAATGCCAAGATATCTTTTTCGAGCTGAGGCGACCACATCTGTACACAGTATTCAATATGTGGGCATACCATGGATTTATATAGAGGCAATAAGATGTTCTCTGTCTTATTCTCTATCCCTTTTTTAGGCTATGTTTACACTGCAGAACTATTTCGGCATACCTCCAGTATGCCGAACTAGCTATTCCACGTCTTTTGAGTGCACCCATTATTTCGAAATATAATGGGCTTGCTATTCTGATGTCCCTGTAAACTTCATTCCACAAGGAGTAAAGGATGTTTCAGAATAGTGATTTATTTCAAAATAAGTGCTGTGTAGACAGCGCCAAATTTTGAAATAAGTTATTTCGAAATAACATTGAAATAAGATCCCATATCTTATTTTGACCTCCAGTGCAGTGTAGATGCACCCTTAATGATTCCTAACATTTTGTTTGCTTTTTTGACTGCCACTGCACACTGAGTGGATGTTTTCAGAGAACTATCCCACAATGACTCCAAGATCTCTCTTGAGTAGTTGTAGCTAAATTAGTCCCCATCGCTTTGTATGTATAGCTGGGATTATTTTTTCCAATGTGCATTACTTTGTATTTGTCAACATTAAAAATCATTTGCCATTTTGTTGCCCAATCACTTAGGGTGTGTCTAGCCTACAGGGTTTTGTCAACAAAAGCGGCCTTTTGTTGACAAAACTATACCTGTGTCTACACTACCGCCGATTTCTGTCGACATAACGTCGACAGAACTCGGCAGTTTTGTCGACGGCGGTAAACCTCATTCTACGAGGAATAACGCCTTTTGTCGACAGAGTTCTGTCGACAGAAGGCGTTATTGCATCTACACTGTCGCTTTGCGTCTACCCTCTCATGTCAAAAGCGGCTTGCTTTGTCGACAGAACTGGATGTAGTCTAGACGCTCTTTGTCGACAGAAGCTTTGGCGACAGTATCTGTCGACAAAAGCCTGTAGTCTAGACGTACCCTTAGTTTGGTGAGATTTTTTGAAGCTCTTCGCAGTCTGCTTTGGTCTTAACTATCTTGAGCAGTTTAGTATTATCTAAAAATTTTGCCACCTCACTGTTTACTCCTTTCTCCAGATCATTTATAAATAGGTTGAATAGGATTGGTCCCAGTATGGACCCTTGGGGGACACCACTAGTTACCTCTCTCCACTCTGAAAACTTACAATTTATTCCTACCCTTTGTTTCCTGTCTTTTAACCAGTTCTCAATCCATGAGAGGACCTTCCCTCTTATCCCATGACAACGTACTTTACTTAGCCTTTGGTGCAGGACCTTGTCAAAGGCTTTCTGCAACTCTAAGTACACTATATCCACTGGATCCCCTTTGTCCACATGTTTTCTGACCCCTTCAAAGAACTCTAGTAGATTAAAAGCTTCAGAGGGGTACCTGAGTTAGTCTGTGACTGGAAAAAATTAAAAAACAACGAATATTCTAGAGTTGTGCCCACAAAAGCTCATGATACCATCTACATGTTCTGTTAGTCTTTAAGGTGCTGCTAGACTATTTGTTGTTTTTTATTTTTTTCTAGTAGATTAGCAAGGCATGATTTCCCTTTACAGAAACCATGTTGACTTTTGCCCAACAAATTATGTCCATCTATGTGTCTGACAATTTCATTTACTATACTTTCAACTAATTTGCCCGGTACTGACATTAGACTTACCGGTCTGTAATTGCCAGGATCACCTCTAGAGCCCTTTTTAAATATTAGTGTCGCGTTAGCTATCTTCCAGTCAGAAGGTACAGAAGCTGATTTAAAGGATAGGTTACAAACCACAGTGAATATTTCTTCAATTTCATATCTGAGTTCTTTCAGAACTCTTGGGTGAATGCCATCTGGTCCTGGACACTTGTTAGTTAAGTTTATCGATTTGTTCCTAAACCTCCTCTAATGACACCTCAATGTGGGACAATTCCTCAGATTTGTCACCTAAAAAGAATGGCTCAGGTTTGGGAATCTCCCTAACATCCTCAGCTGTGAAGACTGAAGCAAATAATTCATTTAGTTTTTCTGCAATGACTTTATCATCTTTGAGTGCTCCTTTAGCATCTTGATCGTCCAAGGGCCCCACTGGTTGTTTAGCCGGCTTCCTGCTTCTGATGTACTTAAAAAAACATTTTGCTATTACTTTGTGCTCTTCAAACTCCTTTTTTGGCTTTTCCTATTATATTTTTACACTTAAACCCTGAGGAGGAAAATAAAAAGGAGCATAAACTCTGTCAAATTAACTTCCACTTTTTAAAATGCTGCCTTTTTATCTCTCACTGCTTCTTTTACTTGGTTGTTAAGCCACGGTGGCAGTTTTTTGGCTCTTTCACTGTGTTTTTTAATTTCGGGTATACATTTAAGTTGGGCCGCTATTATGGTGTCTTTGAAAAGTTTCCATACAGCTTGCAGGGATTTTACTTTTTGTCACTGTACCTTTTAATTTCTGTTTAACTAACCTCCCCATTTTTGTATAGTTCCCCTTTCTGAAATTAAATGCCACAGTGTTGGGATGATGAGGTGTTTTTCCCACCACAGGGATGTTAAATTTTATTACATTATGGTCACTATTTCCAAGCGGTCCAGTTATATTTACCTCTTGGACTAGATCCTGTGCTCCACTTAGGACTAAATCAAGACTTGCCTCTCCCCTTGTGCATTCCAGAACCAGCTGCTCCAAGAAGCAGTCATTTAAGGTATAGAGAAATTTTATCTCTGTATTCCATCCTGAGGTGACGTGTACCCAGTCAATATGGGGATAGTTGAAAATATGGGCATAGTTGAAATCCCCCACTATTACTGAGTTTTTTATTTTGATTAGCCTCTCTAATCTCCCTTAGCATTTCATAGTCCCTATCACTATCATGGTCAGGTGGTCAGTAATATACCCCTACTGCTATATTATTATTAGAGCATGGAATTACTATCCATAGAGATTCTATGGAACATTTTGGTTCATTTAAGATTTTTATTTCATTTGATTCTACATTTCCTTTCATGTATAGTGCCCCTCCCCCACCAGCATGACCTGTTCTGTCCTTCCGATATATTTTGTACCCTGGTATGAATATGTACTTATGTAAGAACCTGGTGTTCAAGTGTGAATTCTCAGGACAGATTCGTGTTGAACTTCTCGGCGACACCATACCTGTGTTTGATTGAGTTTCCCAGATCATGGCAAGGAATATGTGGGGACCAGCGAGGCACTGACAGTGTATCTGCAGGGGGAGAACAGAAACAAACAAGGACCAATAAGGGGGAAGGTCAGACTTTACTCTCTGAACAGAGGAGCATCTGCCAGAACTTCAACCAAAGAGAGAGAGAGCGAGATGCCTCTATTACTGCACGATTATAGCTAGAGCCCTGCAAGTCTGTGGATATCCACTTTCTATCCATGTTTGTGGATTGGATGTGGATATAAATTTTGTATCTGCACAGGGCTTTAATTGTAACCAGTCTGCAGGAGAGAAAAATCTATCAGGGGGCTTTGCCTAGCCTTTACCTGAACAATATTTTCACCACACCAACAAAGCCCAAATTGTACTGAAGACCTGGTCTGGGCATGGGGGATGGAGGTAGAGTGTAAGCATTTCCTCGCGAGCTTAGCAACAGCCTTCAGCCTTCATGCTCAGAGACTGGTAGGACAGATTGGTCACATCTGAAAGGTAAATGACATTACATACCTACTGGGGAAAGTGTGCAAGTGCATGCATTATCAGCCATCATCGTGGGGGAGAAACCCCCACACCATTTCTTGTGAATTTCACAGGTCAAAAAGATCCAGAGTTATGTGATCTCTACCATTTGCAGCCTGCTCCTTCACTTCATTTACTCAGGCAGAACTCCTACAGACTTCATTTCCCTAGCCCCTGAGCAAGCACTGCAGGGTCAGTTCCTTAACTCAGCTAAGGAAGCAGCTTCATCTCCCCTCCCACTCACAATCATTAAACAAGATCAATAAGAAAGTAACTAGTTTTTTACAGGCATGTGGGGTTTCAACCCAGAGAGAGTGAGACAGAGAAAGCGAGAAAGAGCATATTATCTATTTGCACCAGTTGATTACTCTTCCAAGATACAGTCAATCCAGCACACACACAGTCTCTCACAGTCTCTGGTCAGCTGGGAATGCACATCCATTAGAAACAGTTAATGATTTCCAAAAAAGAAAGGGAAGATGCAGCTTAAACAGCAACTCATAGTTTATTAATAAGGCACCACATCCTTGTAGCTGTACCTCTAGCTTAACAAAAAGCCAAGTGTCAACCTCGTAGAAACCAATGTAAGTACTGTTCAAATGCATGATTACAAACAAAAAAGACTTTTGTATTCAGTCAACATGGATTCACGAAGAGCAAGTCGTGCCTGACCAATCTGATTAGCTTCTATGAAGAGGTAACTGGCTCTGTGGATATGGGAAAGTCAGTGGATGTGATATACCTTGACTTAAGCAAAGCTTTTGATACGGTCTCCCACAATATTCTTGCCAGCAAGTTAAGGGAGTATGGATTGGATAAATGGACGGTAAGATGGCTAGAAAGCTGTCTAGACTGTGGGCCCAACGGGTAGTGATCAATGGCTCGATGTCAGGTTGGCGGCTGGTTTCTAGCAGAGTGCCCCAAGGATCGGTTCTAGGGCCAGTTTTATTCAACCTCTTTATTAATGACCTGGATGAGGGGATGGATTGCACCCTCAGCAAGTTTGCATATGACACTAAGATAGGAGGAGAGGTCGATATGCTGGAGGGCAGGGATAGGGTCCAGAGTGACCTAGACAGATTAGAGGATTGGGCCAAAAGAAATCTGATGAGGTTCAACAAGGACAAGTGCAGAGTCCTGCACTTGGGATGGAAGAATCCCAAGCATTGTTACAGGGTGGGAACCGACTGGCTAAGTAGCAGTTCTGCAGAAAAGGACCTGGGGATTACAGTAGATGAGAAGCTGGATATGAGTCAACAGTGTGCCCTTGTAGCCAAGAAGGCTAACGGCATATTAGGTTGCATTAGGAGGAGCATTGCCAGCAGATCTAGAGAAGTGATTATTCCCCTTTATTCAGCTCTGGTGAGGCCACATCTGGAGTATTGTGTCCAGTTCTGGGCCCCCCACTACAAAAAGGATGTGGACGTATTGGAGAAGGTTCAGAGGAGGGCAACCAAAATGATTAGGGGGCTGGAGCACATGACCTACGAGGAGAGACTGAGGGATTTGGGTTTGTTTAGTCTGCAGAAGCGAAGAGTGAGGGGGGATTTGATTGCAGCCTTCAACTTCCTGAAGGGAGGTTCCAAAGAGGCTGGAGAGAGGCTGTTCTCAGTAGTGACGGATGGCAGAACAAGGAGCAATGGGCTCAAGTTACAGTGGGAGAGGTCTAGGTTGGATATTAGGAAAAACTATTTCCCTAGGAGGGTGGTGAAGCACTGGAATGTGTTACCTAGGGAGGTGGTGGAATCTCCATCCCTAGAGGTTTTTAAGTCTCAGCTTGACAAAGCCCTGGCTGGGTTGATTTAGTTGGGATTGGTCCTGCCTTGGGCAGGGGGCTGGACTTGATGATCTCCTGAGGTCTCTTCCAGCTCTATGATTCTATGTTTCCCCTTCTGAGCCAAAAGGGACGAAAAGGGTAGAAGGACCCATGCCTGTAAAGAAAAATCAAACACAAGTCACTTAGCACTCTGCTCCTTGCTGGCTGATATGGCTGGGGTAGGTAAGTCATTGCCAAACCAGCCATTGAGTTATGATGTTTGTGTCATGCACTGACACAGCAACTTGCAGACACATATACAGATTTGGGGCCCTATGCATTTCCCATCAAGCCAATGGAAAGTCTCCCCTTCACTTTGACAGGTTTTGGATCAGCCCCTGAAACACAAAGGGCCTCATCCTCCTCTTACATGTCTTGGGTGTAAATTAGGAGTGGTTATTTGACTAAAGTCCCCGGCATTACACCGGACTAGTAGTGATGTCAGGGAGTGCAGAATCGGGTGCAAACCATTGACATCCTCTCCAATACAAACAAAGCAAGGGTGCTGGAGAAACAGTGAGAAACTGAGAATGAACATTAAGATCTCCCTTCTGGGTGGGGAAAACTATGGAGTTGGTTATGTATCTGATCCTGAAGCCGAATCCATGTGGGCAGATTCCTGCAGCCAAGCAAATCTGGTTGCAGGCTCAATACTGGATTGATCAGGGACCAGGCCTAGCAGACCAAGGAGCCAGGCTGAGTAGAGGGAGGGTCAGTGTAGGGGCATAATTCGAAATAAGCTAATTCGAAATAACGCATCTAGACACAAAAACTAATTCGAAATAGCGTTTTTCTAATTCGAAATAGCGTGTCCACTCTGAGTGGACCCTGAATCGAAGGTAAGGCTGGCCAGAACCAGTGCCAGCAGGGCATCAGGGTCGGACTTAGTGTGCGGGGATGCTGCCTCAGGCTAGCTGAGGTCTGTGCTTAAAGGGACACGACCCCCCCATCTCGGACAGACAGTTCTCAGGTTTCTCTGCTTGCTTGCCTGCCTCGCTGAGGGACAGCAAAGCATTTGTGTCTCGGAGTGCTCTCCTTGCCCTCACTTGGGACACCACGGCACTCTGCAACATGGAACCAGACCTGCCCCCAAGGAATCTGCTGCCTCTCATGGACACGTTGCCAGCAGCCTGGCTGCACTGTCTGCAGGCTGCCATCCGGGAGGACCATTGAAGGGCTGTCAGGATCCAGGGGGCCCTGCGGGAGAGCTTCCACCCCGAGGAGAGCTAACAGGCTCCCCAGTCTACCCCACTGGGGGCTTGTGCCCCATTCCTCCCTCTCATCCTTCCACTTACCCTTCCCTAGCCCCCCCTTCCTGATGTCAAATAAAATACACGTATTTTCAAAAATAGAAACTGTCTTTATTTAACACAACTGGGGATGAACCTCTGGGGAGACGGGGGAAAGGAGGCAGGAGAGGGCAGGAGAGAGGGTGGGAGAGGGGAGGGGGAAAACTGGGAGGAGGGAGCTGGAAGGGGGAAGAAGGGGAGGGGAAGCTCAGCGCTCAGGGGTGGGGGTCTCGCCGGGCCAACTGCCTCCCAGCACGGCGGGGGAGGGGGCCTCGGCGTCCCCGGGGGGATGGGGAGGAGGGTGCGGAGGTTGAGGTGGGGGGTGTGGAGATTGAGGAGGAGGGTGTGGAGGTTGAGGAGGAAGAGGTGGGGGGGCAGGAGTGGGAGGAGGAACAGTAGCTGGGGGGGCAGCAGGCGCAGGACCGGTACGGGGCAGCATGCTCTGCACCAGGGCCTGCAGATGGTGACAGATGGCACGACCCTGGGCAAGCAGCTCCCACTGGAATTCCCGGTTGTCCTGCGCCTGCTGCTCCATGATCCGGGTCTGGGCTCGCAGGGCCTGCAGGTGCTGCTCTCTGTACCCCTGCCGCGTGGTGGTGGTCCTGCTGAGGCCACGGGTGCGGGAGCATGTCCCGGGCGGGGTGGTAGAGAAAGAAGAGAAGTGGTCAGTTGTCCCTGGGGACACAGTGGATGATGCCCAGCCCCCCCGTGCGGTGAGGGCGACCATGCCCTGCACCGTCAGAGCCGACGTGCTTGCACAGAGGCCATGGTTGGCGTGTCTGGCTCTGCCCGAGAGTGGGAGCTGCCCCAAGACCGCACCCGTGCCCCTGTGCTGTGTATAGTGCAGCCGGGGTGGGGGGGAGATGTCCCCTGCCCCTGGGTAGAGGGGGCGTGTGAAGGGAGGGCACACTGCTGTGTCCCGCCCCGAGGTCGGGAGCGTGTCGGGTCTCTTCACACACATATCCGTGGGAGGCATGGCCCACGCGTGCGGTCCCTGGTCTCCCTCTCCGCCTCCCCCCAGGGTAGGGGACAGTGCTGGCACTTACCTGGTATGGCCTCCCCGGACGACCCTGCCGACTCTGGTGCCAGGACAGCTGGTGGTGGCCCCTCTGCTGCGCCCAGGTCAGGGCCCTCAGCTCCCAGCTCGCTGCCCCCCGGGCTGGTGCGGACCGCCCCGCCCCCCAGGATTCGGTCGAGGGCGGGGAAGCAGGGGCAGGTGGCAGCCCCTGCTGCGGCGCCACCCCTGGTGGCCCTGGCGTACGCCTGCCGCAGCTCCTTAACTTTCAGGCGCATCTGCTCCTGGGTGCGCCTGTGTCCCTTGTGGGCCATGGTGGCCGCTATGAGGCCATAAACAGCGGCATTCCTCTGACTGGTGCGGAGATCATGGACATTGGGGGCCTCCCCCCACACTTTAATGAGGTCCATGATCTCCGCACCAGTCCAGGTGGGTGCGCGCCGTCTACGGCCCCTGGCTGGCCCCTGGGTGCTGGGGGACTGGGTGGGGGACAGCTGGCTGCCACTGGCTGCCATTGTGTGGCCACTGGCTGAGGGTCTGCGGCTGCTGGCAGGCCTGGCTCTCGCACGTGCCCAGTGGCCAGAGTCTACCCCTTTAAGGGCCCCCAGGGCTGGGGGAGAGGAGAGGAGTTTTCCTGGTTTGGCCCAGAGTGGCCACCAGGGGAAATTGGGAAGGGCCGGAGGCCCCATAATCCGAAATAAGCGTCTACACAGCACTTATTTCGAATTAGCTATTTCGAATTTGGTGTTATTCCTCGTAGAATGAGGTTTACCAAATTCGAAATAAGGGCTCCGCTATTTCGAATTTATTTTGAAATAGCGGTTTGGCTGTGTAGACGCTATTAAAGTTAATTCGGAAATAACTGCTGTTATTTCGAATTAACTTTGTAGTGTAGACATACCCTAGGAGAACAAGGAAGCCAAGAGTTGTAGCAGGGAAGTGAGGATCACGTGTCCAGACTGAGGACAGGTCTACACTATGGGGCAATGTCGACCTAAGGTACACTACTCCAGCTATGTGACTAGCGTAACTAGAGTCTGTGACAGTTCCCCCCTCCATGCTTTATAAAAATTAGCTTCTAAATGTGCATAACTTGGAGATGTTTTGGACAAAATACCTCATGTAACCTACCAATTTTAATGTCACAATCTGCTGGATCTGTTTATCTTATTTTGGTGTATGTATCATTCTTGTGTGTAAAGTTAGAAATGTATCAAGTATTAGCCAGGATGGGTAAGGAATGGTGTCCCTAGCCTCTGTTTGTCAGAGGGTGGAGATGGATGGCAGGAGAGCGATCGCTTGATCATTACCTGTTCGGTTCACTCCCCTCTGGGACACCTGACATTGGCCACTGTCGGCGACAGGATACTGGGCTGGATGGACCTTTGGTCTGACCCAGTATGGCCATTCTTATGTTCTAAATTGCTTATCGTTTTTAATGTGCTAATAAGTGCTATTATTGGTGGCCCCCCTCCCCAGAGTCTTAACGACTTGGTGATCAACTTAATGACTTGTAAACAGTCTTGTCTGACCTGTAAGTACAAAGGTGATTGGACTAGTAAAACATGTGACTATACCACCTGGTACTGGGATTACATTTTGACCCTGGTAGTTTTCCATGAATGGAGGAGGGGGTATGTAGAACAAAAGGTTCCAGCCCTGGGGAAAATACTATTTAAGCAACAGGAAATTATCAGGTCTTTGTCTTCAGCTGGTCTGGAAAACCCTGAAAGGATACAAAGGACTGGGGACCCAGGTCAGGGTAAAAGTCTTTGACCTGAAGATTATGCCTAAAACAAGACAATTAGGGGTGGGCAATAATTTTTGAAGGGGGGCCACTTCACCAATTTCAGAAGTGTCCGGGGGCTGACCCTGAAGGGGCGGGGCCTCGGGCGGAAGGGGCGGTTCATGTACTGTAAAAAGATGCCAATATGTTTTTTTACACAACAAACTAATTAAATGTTAATGTTAATCATTGTCCAAAGATTATCATAGAAAATTTGTAATAACTACACTAACATTCTGAGAACACTTGTAACATTTGTAATAACAACAACACTAACACTAAACGTTTAGTTGCATCAGTGGTGGGCAGTATCCGACCCGTGGAGCAGACACGGCTCACCAGGGTTAGCCCCGGCAGGCCACCAATGCTTTATTTACATGCACCTCCACTGGTACAGCCACTTGGACCTCTCCTTCACCATGGAGCACCATCTCCAGCCAATGGGCACTGCATGAATTGGGACACCCGCCTCCTACAGCTCATGTGTGGGCTGGGAATGGTGATCCAGAGCCAACAGGAGCTGTAAATGGCCATATCTGCAGAGCCACAGGTTAATAAGCACTGGCAGAAGCCACATCCGACTTGTTGCCCACCTGAGCTTAATGCAACTTGTTTGCATTCAATTTAAGTGTAAAAGAAAAAATGCAACTCAGTGTGAAGAAGCAAGTCTGTGTTGGGCATTAACAAGGGACGTGAAGTCAGGTGTCACTTCTGATGTTGCAGGAGCCCTTTCAATTGCTTCCGTTTGAAGGGCTTGCGCCTGCGGGTGACTGCCAGGCAATGCAGCCACCCAGCAGGCGAGCCCTTTCAATAGAAGCAGTTGAAAGGGCTTGAGTCTCTGGCTTCCTAACAACTCATTAGAGGCCGGGGGAGCTGCGAGTCCTTTTAAGTGCTTTTGTGTAAAGGGGGGGACTATGTAGCACTTTAAAGACTAACAAGATGGTTTATTAGGTGATGAGCTTTCGTGGGCCAGACCCACTTCCTCAGATCAAATTCTGGAAGAGAATTGGCATGACCATATATACCAAAGGGCTACAATGAAAAAAAGTGAACACATTATAAAACTGACAAATCAGATTTAGAACAGAAGGGGGGTGAGGGGGAGGGCTAGTATCTATGAGATAATGATACTAGGGGTGATAATTGGGGAAGTTATCTTTGTAATGGGTAAGGTAATTAGCATCTTTGTTAAGGCTATTCGTAAAGGGCTGGCGCCTTCCCTGTGCCTATCAGGCAACCCGTTGCCTAGCAGCCGGGGAACACAAGAGCCCTTTGAATAGACACAGCTGAGAGGGCTCGTAGCTCCCCGCACCTCTAGCGCGTTGCTGGAGACGCGGGATCCCTTTGAGCTGTTTCTATTTAAAGGGCTCTCCTGTTCCCCGTGGCTGCTAGGCAACGTGCCTGGGGAAGGCACAAGCCCTTTAAATACAAGCAGTTTGAAGGTCTCAGGCCCCTCTCCTGCTCCGAGGCAATGAGCTAGGGGGCGGGGCCTGAAACTACCTCGTGGGCTGGATCAAAGCCCTAGGCGGGCCGGATCCAGCCCGCTGAGAGTCTTTCACCCACCCCTGGTCTAGATGGTACTGGTGCTGCTGTGAGGGCAGGGGACTTGACTCGATGACCGCTCGAGGTCCCTTCCAGTTCTAGTGTTCTATGATTCTGTGATCTGCCACCACCATAGACAGTTGTGAGGACTTGCAAAAGGTATTGCTCAGTGTAGAAGGCGAGTGCATGCCTTACATCAAGGGAGTGCAGGAGTTGCTCCTGTAGGCTCTGGTAGGGCTTAAGGAGAAAAATGTCTTGGCCGGTGTGAAAACTGGAGACTACCTTTGGAAGGAAAGCTGGATGAGGGTAAAGCTGGATTTTGTCCTTGTGGAAAACAGTGTACGGGGGTTCTGACATCAGGGCACGAAACTCCGACACCCACCAAGTAGAGGTGATAACAACCAGAAAAGCCACCTTCCATGACAGGTAGAACAGGGAGCATGTGGCCAGGGACTCAAACGGGGAACCCATGAGTGCTGAAAAGACCAGATTGAGATCCCAAGTAGGTACAGGGTGCTGAACCAGAGGGTGAAGTCTGTCCATGCCCTTGATGAAGCGCCTGACCAGGGGGGCCTGTGAAGATGGAGCAGCTAGCCTCCCCCCCGGGTGGAAGGCAGAGATGGCCACCAGGTGCACCTTCAGCAAGGAAGCTGCTAAGCCCTGTTGCTTAAGGGACATCAGGTACTCCAACACCTGGGGAACAGATGCAGACAATGGGTCCAGGTTGTGCTGCAGACACCAACACAAGAAGCACTTCCATTTAGCCGAGTATGTGAATTTGGTAGAGGGCTTCCTGCTACTAAGTAGAACATGGTGGACCTGTTCCGAGCAAGCTTGCTCAGCTGGGTTTAGCCACAAAGCCGCCACACCATGAAGTGAAGGGAGAGAAGGTCCAGGTAGCAGAGATGCCCGTGGTCCTGCCACCACCGAAGGGAATGAATTACGTGGCTGGAGACTGTGGCCACCCTATCAATGCTGTCATGCTCCAGTCGGTATGTCGAGGCCAGCCAAGAATAGAGAGGTCAAAGGCGAAGCCTGGTGAATGAGACCACATAGGTGCCTGTCGCCATGTGTCCCAGTAGCTTGAGGCACATGCTGGCCATGGTAACTGGAAAGGCAGCTAGCGATCACAGCAATTGGGTCAACACCACAAAGTGATGCTCTGGTGGCATTGAGTACCGCTCCGATGAATTCAATCCTTTGAATGGACACGAAGGTTGACTTCTCAGGGTTGAGTAACAGCCCTAACTGCTGTAAGGTGGCCCAGGTGAGTATGACGTGCCTCTCCACCTGTTGACAGGAATGGCTCCACAGGAGCCAATTGTCCAAGTAGGGACAGACCTGCACCCCATGAAGCCTGAGGAAGGCTGCCACCACCACCATACATTTGGTGAGCATCCAGGGTGCCCTAGAAAACCCAAAAGGAAGGGCAGTAAACTGAAAATGGTCATTGCCCACCAGAAAGCAGAGGTACCGTCTGTGTGATGGTTTGATCACTACATGGAAGTAGGCGTCCTTTTAAGTCGAGTATGGCGTACCAGTCTGGTGGTGGGCAATAGGCCTGTCCCTAGGCAGAGACTGGGTCATCTCGATAAGATCCTGATCAGCCTTAAATGTGTCCAGCATAGAGAACAGGTTGACTGACATCGCTTCCACCCGTGGAGAGTGCAAGATGATTGGGCTTGGGACTCGGGAGGAGCTTGGCACTTCCATGTTTCAGGGCTGAAAACCATCGGTGCCTGCTGACACTGAGGGCATGAAGGCCAGAGGTGCTGCTGGCGCTGACAAGGAGGGCTTGGCCACTTTAGAAGGCTGTGCTGGAGAATGAGACCAGTGCCAGGAAGAGGGCTCTGGGGGATCGCTGATGCCAAGAGTTCTTCTTTGGTGCTGGTCTCAGGACCATAGGTGGTGCACTACGCACTGAAGCACCTGGTGCCATGTCCTGTTTATGCAGTTGCAGGGCAGATTCCATGAGGAGCTGCTTCAGATGAAAGCCCTGCTCCTTTCTGGTCTGAGGCTTGAAGGCCTTGCAGATATTACACTTATCTGCTTGATGAGCTTCCCCTGGACATTGAAGACACTAGTTGTGAGGGTCGCTCATCAGCATAGACTTTTGTCAGGAGCTGCAGGGTTTGAAGCCCTGGGATGTTGGCATGCCACAGGTCCAGAAGGGGACATGGAGGGGAAGTGAAAACCCCTTCACTCCCACTGCTACAATGCTAACTGCTAACTATTGTCAGAGGGTATGTCTACACTACAGCGTTATTTTGAAATAGCTTATTTCGAAATAACTTTGCTGTGTAGACATACCCAAACAAACCAACTATAAATGCTAGGGACGCTGCTACTTGCAATGCAAGAGAGCCACAGTTCCAACAGCTGTCATTGACAGTAAGAAGGAACTGAGAGGTCATCAGGGTCATATATAGTGTGCCGCATTGGCGCCGTTCTAGGGGGCTCCACAGCCAACCCAATGCGTAGCAGCTAGGGTAAAACTTTCCCGCAGCCATGCATGCAGTGCATGCACACCTAATTGGAACAGATATGAGTAAGTACTCGAAGAAGAACAGCATGAAACAGGCTGTGCGCTTTTTAGGGTTGCCAACTTTCCTGACTGGACAGACTAGATGCTAGTGCCATGAATGGCGTCCATTCTGTCTGGTCGGGAAAGTTGGCAACACTAGCACTTGTAGGCCATGCAAGAATTATTTCTCACGGGGGTGGAAATGGCAAGGAAGATACTGCTCAGCAGAAGTGACTAGCTGATACAATGACACCAAATGGCTCTCCACTGAGCATGCTGAATGTTCATCTTTGTTTGGACACGAGCTGATACTTGCTTGCCAACAATGCTTGTGCCCATATGCACGTATGGGGCAATGCTACCTCTTTCACACATTGTGCATTTCTATTTAGGGAGGGTAACATTGAATCAGACTCCAACCTGTGTATCTACCTGGATTTTTAATATAAACACCGAACTAGATAACCCATAGATCTGCAACTCAGCAGTTAGCATTTGCCGCAGCTATGCCATAGAGCAGGGGTGGGCAATAACATGGTGGCAGTTTGCCAGGGTTAGCTCCTGGCAGGCCACGGCTGCCAGGGGTGGCGGGTATCATAGATGGGGGAAGGCACTGCCTTCCCAAACCACCAGCCTGGCCCAACCCATTCTCCGCCCCCAGAATGCGTACAGTAGGCGACCATGGGACTCTGTTCCAGGCACAAGGATTGTTAGGAAGAGATGGGATCCACCTAACCAAGAGAGGAAAGAGCATCTTCGCGGGCAGCCTTGCAAACCTAGTGAGGAGGGCTTTAAACTATGTTCATTGGGGGATGGTGACCAAAGCCCTGAGGTAAGTGAGGAAGTCGGACACTGGGAAGAATCACAAGGAGGAATGAGCAACAAAGGAGGACCCCTGATTCGAATGAAGAAGGTAGGGCAATCAACTGGTTATCTAAGGTGTTTGTACATGTAACCCTTCTGCCGGGTAGGCCTGGCAGCAACCAGGGCCGGGTTCAATATCTAGGGGTCCATCTCACACAGAACTGGCTCGAGCCCCCACCCAGTAACCTGGGAAATTCACACACCCCTGGGCACCTCTGAGAGGCAATGCTTCCCCACTCACAAGCACAGAGTCTGAGTGTAGGAAAGAAACATTTAATGAAACTGAGGGTATGTCTACACTAGCTCGTTAGTTCAAGCTAGGTAGGCAAATGAGGGCAACCGGAGTTGCAAATGAAGCCCGAGATTTAAATATCCCGGGCTTCATTTGCATGTTCCCTGGTGCCGCCATTTTTAAATCCCCCTTAGTCCGAACTAACTGCCCGTGGCTACACGCGGCAGTTAAACATTAATTCGAACTAACTCCTTAGCTCAAATTAACTGTTACTCCTCGTGGAATGAGGGCCCTCCTCCCCCCGTGGCTTGCTGCACTGAGCTCAGTTCAGAACTTAAGTCAATGAGTGGAACTCAATCTCAAAGCTTGCTCCAGCTCTATAAATGCAAATTCTCCTTCTTGCCTCCCTAGAAACCACCCACTTCCCCTAGGAGGAAGAAGCATTCTGTAGTTAGGCCCAGATCTGTGCATAAGCAAGTCAAGCCACTGCTTGCTCCCCACACAAGCCATAAAACCAGACCCACCTACCTCATTTGCCTCAAGGAGCAGAGCGGGTCAACTTGTAACCCAGTACCCTACCTCCTCCAGAAGCATGGTCACAGAGGGAGGCAATGCCCAGCCCATTCCCGCGTTGCCCGTCAGCTGCTTGGGGCAAAGCAAAACAAACAGGGTGAGCATAAGAAGAGGGAAAAGGAAAGTTACTGGGAAGTGATGTCCCTGAAACTACCGTCGATTCATTAAGGGGAGAAATTATACAAGACTCTCAGATCATGTCCTGGAAGATGCAGCTATAATGCAGAGCTAAACAGTGACAAGCAGGTTATGTCTGCAGCAGCTTTCTCCTGTCTGGGGAGCACATGGGCCCTAATACATACTGTGCTTCTTATAAGCTGTAATGGATAGGAGGAGTGCTGACCAGCACGTGGTGACTAAAGGGTTAAACTCTGGTAGCTTAGCAAAGGGGTTGGCAGGGAGCCAGAGACCAATGGACATATGGTGTTGAAATTTGAATTGTATAAGATTCCTTGCCTGCTCTCTTTGTGTGGGAGAGAAAAACCAGGAGTTGAGGAACACAATGATTTAAACCCAGGCAGGACTACCATGCCTCCAAGGAATTCAGGGCATGGGAGTGGACTTAACGAAGAGAAGACTGGAAGTAAGTAAAGGGAAAAGTGAATCTAGTCACGTTCAGGGTATTTTTTTTCTTTATTTTGTGGTTTGGTTTGAACTGTTCTGTGTGAATCTATGCCTACCCTCTGCATTTACCATCTAAGCATTGTGCCCAGAGACTTTTCTCTGTTTTAATTTGTTTTCCTCAGTTGCTCGGTACATCTAGCAACCAAGTATGCTTTCTCAAGTTTATCTTTTGTTTTGTAATAAAAATCCCTTCTGTTAAGGTGATGATTTGATTCTTGTGTCCTGGAGGGTCTGTCTGTGTGTATCTGCAGGCCTCTGAGTGAGAGGTCAGCTACCAGCAACTGCAGCTTGTTTTTCTCTTCTTTTTTCAAGCTCTTTTAGGGCAAAAGAGCTTGGGGTGCCCCTGGAGGTGAGTTCAAGTGTTCACCCCAAAATCTGTGTACTGTGATTCGGGGGGGTGGGGGTGGGTTGTAACCTGTGTCTGCAGAGGCAAAGGTTTTTTGGGGGGTTTTTTTGCTTTTGAGCTTTGTGGTCTCCCATCTTCTGCACTCAGTGTGTCGGAGTGGGGAACATCCCTGACATAAGCAAAGGATAGGGATGCCATATCTGAGGTCATCCATTCAAGTACCAGCTCCTTTCACAGCCCTGCCTCCAATTAACCTGGGTCAGGGCTGTCTGGGAATGACATCACTTCCTGAAGCCTGACTCACAGGTGATCTCATCTTCCAACATCACGCCCCCCCCACACACACACACACCTTGCTGTGAGTGTCCCGTCAAGACTGGCTGCAGAAAAGGGCTACCCAGCAGAAAAGGGCTACCATGCTGTGCGTACACAGGACAGGGCATTGGCCCTTACCCACAAGGCAGTTAAATCATGACTCCAATGAAGACATTGCAAGAGAGGAGGGATGACGGATTTTGAGGTGCCAGAGATGACTCAAATATCCAGGTGTGCTGGAGCCCGTGCCGAGTTCTCTTCCCTGCAAAGGTTGTCTCCAAACAGATAGCTGGCAAAGGTCACGGCTTTTGGTTTCTCTAGCACACTTTATCCTTGAATTAACAGGCTTCTCTTGACGGGGATCAAATGCACTCAGCGGCTGGGAAGTGCAGGGAGGAAAATTAGCAGCCTGGCAGATGCAGAGGTGACAGCAACGCTGGCATGGCTGTGACAGGAGACACAGCAGACGGAACCCTGGGAGCCCCGGCAATCTGCCAGTGACAGGCAGATGTGACAAGGGCAGGGGCATGAATGGCACTTGTGCTCTTTTAAGGTGATCGGGGAAAAGCAGGTGACACAGGCTATGTAAAGTAAATGCCTCGGCGGTGATGCATTCATTGTACAACATGGCATCTTTGCTTCCTGCCCAGAGACCATGTCCACAACAGGCCGCTCCACAATGCCACTGTATGGCTGTTAAACTCAATATACACCCTGCAGAGGGGTGACACATGGAGGGCATGCACTAGGTCACATTACACCCTCCCCCCAGTTTTCTGCCAGGGCTTGCCAGTCAAACTCTCTCCCCTTCCCTCCCCTGTTTGTTGGAGGCAGCCTGGGACCAGGACACCAGAGGTAAACAAACACCACCCTCACCAATAAGCTTCAGTCTCTCCCCAGCCCCCATCTGAACAGGAGTGGGAATGGGTGATGTGCTGTGGCCTGCCTTCTGTGACCTTCTTGAAACCCATTTACCTTTCATTCAGTCCCTGATTTCTAATCTACAGTCTCAGGCTCTCTTGTTTTTAACTGTTTCTGTTTCCACTAAAAGTTATACTTAAGAGTATGCTGAAATTCCTTGGGGCAGGGGGCCCAGGGCTGGATTAAGCTCTTCATAGGTTCTAGGCACTATCATAATTGTAGGCCCTTCAAAATAACTCCCTAGTGTAGACCAGGGCATATGGACATTGCTATACTATTAATGGAGAAAGGCTCAAGTCACCAAGTCTAGACAGAAATTTGTTCCGCTTCATAACGATTCAAGACAATTTGAGATCTGGATTTCAAACTGCTGCATGTTCTTGTATGCATTTACACCTGGCACGTAAGCCCAGCTCTGCTGAACGAGACACTTGTACTCAGGGCTGGATTAAGCTCTTCGTAGGCCCTAGGCACTCTCATAATTGT
Source organism: Rafetus swinhoei (assembly GCA_019425775.1). Lineage (NCBI taxonomy): Eukaryota > Metazoa > Chordata > Testudines > Trionychidae > Rafetus > Rafetus swinhoei. The sequence continues at coordinate 2,722,147 of JAFJHL010000084.1, read as the reverse complement.
AGGCTCTTAAATTAGACTATATAGAAGAGAGAAATGCCCTATCACCTATACACCTAATATCACCCACTTTAATTTTTGCTCTTGAAAGCAGTGCACCGTGTGAGCAGTTCACAGTACTTCATTCTAAAATAACAGCTGTTTTGTTGTATACCGCAATTATACTTAGGATTCATCTGGCTGATAAGGAGAAAAGTGAGGTGATGTTGCCGCCACTACGACTGTAAAATCCACAGATCAATGCATTGTGCCACAGAGCTGATAACTTAGCAACATTGTGTCTCAAGATCGTTCTACGTCATTTACGAAATAGCAGTATGTAAGCAGGGTCTGAATGAATGCGTCCATTACAGCCAGCTGGAATGGGAGAGAAACCCTGGGTGTGTCTATGTAAATACAGTCTGCCCCTGCTTAGCTTAGATGTGTTAGATATTCGGCTGTCACAATGGTGTTTTGCTCACTGTAATCAACTTGGCTGGTGTTGGGTCACAAATTGTGTTAACACTAATCGCAATGCCTGGACTAATTGGGGGAATACAAAAGAAGAGAGTCTGTGCTTAACCTGGCACAGAGGGGGGGAAACATTCCGTTTAAAGAATGAGATTCTGGGCATGTACATGTAAATACAGTTCACTCAGTTTGCTTAGGCCTGCTAGATATTCAACTGTTACAGTGGTGTTTTGCTCATTGTAACCAATGTGGCTGTTGTAGGGTCACAAACTGTATTAACAATAAATTCAGGAATTGTGAGATATGATCACCAATGCTTGCAGTTATTGTGGGAATGCAGAAAAGTCAGACTGTGTCTAACTCAGCTCAAAGGAGAGACACTGTCAGTGTAAAGAACCTCGGATGGACGAGGCTTCCCTGCCAAGGCTCTGTGAAGTTAACTGGGAAGGGCAGGACTCTGAATCAGCAGGCTACATGCCCTCCAGGTCTGAGCTGTAAGACTGGTTCAAGCTGCTCTCCACCCCAGTCTAATGATAGAATTAGAGCAGACTCCATAAGGGGTCTCTTTAGTATTTAAATGTACTCTGGTGGATGCTGAATCTCTTGTGGCTGGACTGTGCATTGGGCCAAGAGCTGAAATCACTGAGAACTGAAATCGCTAGGTTTGGCCCAGAGCCAAATCCACCACAAGCCAGCGGAAGAGGCGACGAGCGGCAGCAGCACGATGAGCAGCCAGCAGAGCGGCAATGGAGAGGTGTAATGTGCACCCAGAAGAGCGGTGGCAGCGAGGGGAGACGAATGGCCAGCAAGGCGGCGGCAGAGAGCAGTGAGCAGGCGGATGGCCGGTGACCAGGGGGGTGAGTAAGATGTCTCCTTACCTTCCCCCACTCAGGATGGGAGGTGAACTCTGCGGATGCACCTCTGAACTCTGGGTCTGCCCTGGCCAAGGGCAGCAACTGGGAGTGGGGGGGCAGAGAAGGGTTGGGCATGTGAAGGGGACATTTACATTGCTGGACGTAAGAACCTGAGAGGCAAAGGACATTGCCCAACCTACTTGGGTGGGACTGTTACTCGTGGTTTTGGTTATGAACGCTGTCTGTGGTGCTTTCCCAGATGAATGCCGCGCTACTTCCCTCCCCTTTTATTAGTCTGAGTGTAGAAAAGAAACCTCTCTGTGCTTGCGAGTGGAGAAGCATTGCCTCCCAGAGGCGCCCAGGGGTGTGTGTGAATTTCCCAGGTTACTGGGTGGGGGCTCGAGCCAGCTCTGTGTTGGATGGATGGAGAGGAACCCCTAGATATTGAACCCGGCCCTGGCTGCTACTGGCGCTACCTGGCAGAAGGGTTACAAGTACGTTGGCTGATGCTGGCCATACATTTCCTCCAGAAACTGTTTTTAGTGGCAGCTTAGGGTTTCTGAAACACAACTGTGAAATGCAAACACTGTAGTAATAAGCAGTGTTCCGCTAACATTTTCCATCAGCTGGTAGGTATGGAAGACAAAAACTTTAAAACAAGGGATAATTAACAAGGAGCAATGCTTATGATGTTTATTTAATATCACAAAAAGAAAATTAAGACTACCCTGAGACTACATGTAGTTTATCATCCTTTCTAACAACTCAAGCTAGTGAACACACCAAAATGCGTATTATCCGCACATAGCTCAGCTTTAAGATGCTAAAGCAATCTATGAGTCAACTGTAAACACTCGTGCTCTCCTTGCAAATATTAATACAATATTTACTGACACTGGTAAGGAGAGAAAAAGGCGTGCACTCAGGCTTATACAGTTTCCGGGGGATGTCAACTCTTAATTTGATTAATAGTGCACAAACATAGAACAGTAAAAATAAGTAATAAAGCAACACAGAAAGCAAATAAAGCCACAAGCGTGAAATTAGGAAGGGGAAGTAAAACATCAGGTGGTTGGTGATGGGTATTTTAAATGAATGTTTAGGATCACTATGCAAGTGAAACAGAGACCTGTAAACACAGATAAAAGTTATCCTTGTTTGAAACTTTCACACTGTGTGTGTCACCAACTCAAAGAGTAGACGCTTCAGAGCAGCACATTAACACATGGCTTCAGAGTTTATAGACAGATCCATTTTCTAAAAGAGCTTGCAAATACAGTCTTCGTCCTACAACACACCACACCTAGCGTGCCCATTGAATCATAAGAGCCAGAACTATACCATATAGAAAAGATCTGGCCTTAATGCCCCTTCCCAAACAAATTCTAAAACGTAATGGAAATCACTTGTCTGGAATCCAACACTAATTGAAAGGCCAAACAAATCAACAGGTTCCATGGCAAAGTTCTTCCAGTTTTAACAATTTACCATGTATTAATTAGTAACACGGGATATTTAAAAAAAATATAAAGATCAGAGTCCTCAGATATCTACAAAGCTCAAAAAATGTGTTAAAACAATCCTTTTCTTTCCGTACCTTAAGCCATTAACACCTATGTAAACTTTCTTTGGAATGTAACCATGCAAATGTCATGAGCTAGGCCTATCCACATAATCCTTATCTACAAAAGCAACCTAACTGCTTTACAATAGAAAAACACCAATACAAGTGAAGTCAGATCCTGCATTAAGATCTGCTAATGCAGAATCTCTCCACCCTCTCTATTTGTCTGCTCTGGATCTGTCCCCCTCCAAACAAACCCAATTTTAGCTCAGACTAACATCTCCAGGCAGATTGCCTCCTGCTAACAAACTCAACATGGCCAAAGGCAAGCTCTTTATCTTCCCCTCCTGATACTAGGTGAAAAATATGTTGGTCTAGAACTGCTGAGGCATCACTGTTTTGTGTTTGCTCTACAAGTCTAACAGTGGGTGCTACATTATTCTCTCTCTCCCCATTATATGTTCCTGGCATATTTAAGATCTTGTAATTATGTCACCAATCAGTTGGTAATTAATACCAACCCCCCTCACTCCAGCCTCAACAAGAAAAGGGAAGATACATTTGACTAAGCTCCCTCTGATGCATTACTGAGACAATGAAGTTTCCACAGCAGCATCCACACCTCCCATAAAGCCACATGCCACCATACCCCAGCATATTAGCACACACCACCCCCATTCAGCCTGCTTCCCACCCTCCCCACCCCGGACAGAGTCCTATGTCTCTCCCTTGCACCAGCAGTTGCAGCCCAGACAGGAGTGAGTCAGGATACCCAAGAAACTCCCTACCGCACCACACAGATGCCAGCACCCACCCCAACCCTCTTTCCCCACCTACCTACCCCATGCAGTCTGCTCCTGTCTCTCCTCCTCCCAGCCCAGCAGACTGAGAGTGCTGGGTTTCTCACATGAAACTGCAGCCAAACCCAGCTGCTGTAATCACACCAATCTTCTCCTCTCCCAGCCCAGCCAGGATGCCCCCAAACTCCCCCCCCCCCAATCCTGCCCCCTCCGCAGCCACTTATTGCTCCCCTCCTCCTCATGTCCTACCAGCTGGAAGAGGCAACCTCCGTTTCCAGCATGGAACTGCTGCTGCTGGAGAGGGGGAAGTACCCCTTCCCCAGTAAGGCAGCTCCCTGTGCAGTGGTGTTCCACAGGGGTGAGTTTTGGGACCGGTTCTATTAAATAACTTCATCACTGATTTAGATATTGGCATAGAAGGTACGCTTATTAAGTTTGCAGATGATACCAAGCTGGGAGGGGTTGCGACTGCTCTGGAGGATAGGGTCATAATTCAAAATGATCTGGACAAACTGGAGAAATGGTCTGAGGTAAACAGGATGAAGTTTAATAAGGACAAATGCAAAGTGCTCCTCTTAGGAAGGAACAATCAGTTTCACACATACAGAATGGGAAGCGACTGTCTAGGAAGGAGTACGGCAGAAAGGGATCTAGGGGTTATAGTGGACCACAAGCTAAATATGAGTCAACAGTATAACACTGTTGCAAAAAAAGCAGACATGATTCTGGGCTGCATTAACAGGAGTGTTGTGAGCAAGACACGAGAAGTCATTCTTCCGCTCTACTCTGCGCTGGTTAGGCCTCAGTTGGAGTATTGTGTCCAGTTCTGGGCACCACATTTCAAGAAAGATGTGGAGAAATTGGAGAAGGTCCAGAGAAGAGCAACAAAAATTATTAAAGATCTAGAAAGCATGACCTTTGAGGGAAGACTGAAAAAATTGGGCTTGTTTAGTTTAGAAAAGAGAAGACTGAGAGGGGGATATAATAGCGGTTTTCAGGTATCTAAAAGGGTGTCACAAGGAGGGGGGGAGAAAAATTGTTCTCCTTGGCCTCTGCAGATAGGACAAGAAGCAATGGGCTTAAATTGCAGCAAAGGAGGTTTAGGTTGGACATTAGGAAAATCTTTCTAACCATTAGGGTTGTTAAACACTAGAATAAACTGACTGGGGAGGTTGTGGAATCTCCATCTCTGGAGATATTTAAGAGCAGGTTAGATAAATGTCTATCAGGGATGGTCTAGACAGTACTGGGTCCTGCCATGAGGGCAGGGGACTGGACTTGATGACCTCTTGAGGTCCCTTCCAGTTCTAGCGTTCTATGATTCTATGATTCTTTGCTTCACAGGAGGGCCAAGAGAACCATGACTGCAGGGTTACTCTCCAGCTAGTGAGCAAAACTCACCAGGTGCCGTGCTAAGGTGTAAACTGAGAAGCAGGGCACACTGTGCCACTGTTGACATAAAGCATATACAAACAAATGGCCTCCCAGGAAGCTCCAGTTCTGAAGGCAGCCTGCAAAGCTGATCCTCAGTCTCTTCATCCAGATGTCAGCTTTGTGTGAGTACTGTGATGCAGCTCCTCTTCACTCCTTGGGGTACCAGAGATTCTTAACATTCACTGTTGCCTTACTGCCCTGTGCAACTCTCCTGCTGCTGGTAACAGGTCAGTGGAAGCTCCCTTACAGACAAAGCACCAGCATCTTTGGCCAGTCAATTCTAAGAGAGTCTGGCCTAGAGGGTGATAAGAACAGCAGTGGTCTTCAGTGCTCATAGAGCTAGTAAGGAGGGGAGCAGAGTCTACTGTAGCTTTGCAAAGGATCCACAAGGTTGTCGTTAATTATTTGTTTAAGGTAACATCCACACCATGCTGGGTACTTCCCAGACACTTGAGGGTGATCCTTTGAAATCTGAGGACGGACAGGAGTAGACAACAGGGCACAACAATAGGTAATGGACAGACAGGTCAGTTTGGCAGCATGGCACAAGTGACACTTCGAGGGACTAAAAGGCCAACAGGGTGGAGTCATTGCAAATGAGCTGAGGGAGGTGGCCATGTGAAAAATGGGACCAAGGTGTAAGAAATGGACAAGCAGGCAGACAAGGCTGGGAGTGCCAGCCAATCAGAGAGGGAAAATAAAAAGCTTGACTAGAGAGGATGAGTTTCTAAAGGCATGTCTTCGCTATGGGGCTGGATCAACGGGGCAGCGATCAATCCAGCAGAGGTTGGTTTATCATGTCTAGTGTAGACATGATAAATCAGCGGCTGATCACTCTTCCATTGACTCTAGTACTCCACCTCAAAGAGAAGCGCAAGGGGAGTCAACGGGAGAGCATCTCCAGTCGATGATCCACAGTGAAGACACCATGGTAAGTACATCTAAGAACATCAACTTCAGCTACTGTGACAAAGCTCCTACTTAAACTCGATGGGCCCCGCACTTTCAGGTGGATTTGCTTGCCTCAGAGGCTCACAGCAGCCCTCAATTTTAGGTACCACACCTAGGGGCACATCTACACAGCAGCATTATTTCGAAATAACAAAGTGAGCATCTACACAGCAAGCCCATTATTTCGACATCATTTTGAAATAACAGGCTTCTTATTCCGAATTCTGTAACCCTCATTGCACGAGGAATAACGCCTATTCCAAAATAGTTATTTAAAATTAAGGTGTGTGTAGACAGCACAGTTGTGGTTATTTCAAAATAAGTGGCCTCCAGGGCTTCCCACAGGTGCCCTGCTGGCCACTCTGTCCACACTCATCAGGAGTCTATAGTTCCCCTTCCCCTGCAGGCTTTAAAGGTGCAGCCTCAGGGGAAACTGTGTGGCACATGGCAGGCCCAGCTCACACTGTGCCACACAGCAGTGCCCAGATCTGCCAACCCTGCTGCCATGGTAGACCACAATGCTGACTCTGAGCCCCCAACAGCTGCAGGTAGAGCTCCAGACAGCTCCCAAGCCCCTGCCCAGGGGAGGAGGAGGTGGGCTGCATCCTGGACGGGTGTGGAGATCCTGGATCTCATTGAGGTCTGGGGAGAGGAGGTGAACCTCCACGATCTCCACACCAGACGCAGGAATGCTGATGTCTCTGGCCAGATGCCTGACAGCCTGGGGCAGAGGGGACACATGCGCACCGTGGAACAGGTGTGGATGAAGGTGAAAGAGCTCAGGCAGGCCTATACCAAGGCCAGGGAGAACAGCTCCCACTCAGGGACGGCACCGCAGACCTGCCAGTATTACGACCAGCTCCACCCCATTCTGGGAGGGCGGTCAATACCTTCCCCCACTGGGTGTGGACTCTGGGCAGGAGATGTCCATTGTCACCCTCCCGGAGAGCAGACCTGCAGCCGAGGAGTAGGAGAAGCAGGCCACAGGGTCCATGATGCCTGCCAGCCCGGATCTCACCCTGTCCTTGGAGCCATTACCACCCTCCCAGGATGTCGCCTAGGGATTGGACAACGCAGGGCACGGTGAGCTCCATGACTGTCCCTAGACACACCCAGGGGGAGGTGGCAGGCAGCGAGGGGCTGCACACTCCTCACTTGGCCTGGGCATCGCACAGCAGCCCGTGCATGTGGGTGCACATGGAGCACCAGTCCAGAGCACTCAATCCCAGGAGCCTACCATAGAGGACCCTTGTGCTCCTGCTCACAGGGTTCCTGCACAGGCCTGCCTTTCTCCCGACCCTGTGCTGGGACACCCTCCCACCACAACCCACCACTAAGGAGGCTGGGGTCCTGGACACACACACACACACACACACACACACACACACACACAGCAGTTCCACACACGGCACATGGTCAGACCAGCCCTCTCAGGGCAGCATCCACTCCTGGGCAAGCACGGCGAGGCAGAGGACACTGAGCCCCTGCTAGGGGAGCCTGCTGGGAGGGGAAGAAAGTGGAGGGGACCCCAGTAGCACCCTTCCTGGCAAGCAGCATCTGCCACTCACACACACCTCCCCCAACACCCCCCCCCTTAAGCGGGCAGGGATAGAAGTCCTCTCTCTGTGGGATGCCACCACTGCCAGTCCTGACGTGTGTGTGGCACAGAGGGAAGCCGAGCGGCCGCGTCACCCCCCTCTACCGCCCACAGGCTCCTGACCTGGCCGGCACCTTCCCATGTCTGCTTGCCCCTGGGATGTGGGGGTAGCAATGATCCCCCCCGGGGACATCTGTGCCCCTGCAGGAAGGCACTGTCTAGGCTACCGATGGCCTTCCTCCAAGCACATCACCTGCGTCTGACCCAAGTCCTTGCAGTGTTACCTCAGAGATGAGGACTAGGCTTCAGGCACCCTGTCTCTTGGGATGACTGCCCTTCTCTTTGTTCTTCGCAGCTGGACCAGCTGTGAGTGAGGTGCCTGCAACACATCCCATGCCAGTTTCCCAACCCCGTGGGAGCTGCCGCCACAGACGAGCCCATGAGGACCTGGAGCGGGAGCACATTGCCACCCTACGTGCCCTGCAGTGGTCTCTGGAGGCGGACATGGAGCTGCACCACACCACCTGGAAGGAGCTCTTGCCCCAGTGCCATACCTGCATGACCATGGCCCCAATGGTCGATCTCCCCATGCCAAACTGGTTACCGATGGGGCAGTAGCTGTCCAGCATGGTGAGCTTCCAGAGGGCAATGGCGACCTGCTTCTGGAGGGGGATGGCAGGTCATATGTGGGTGTCCTGTTGCCTGAGGGCAGGGGTGAGCCACTCACACAGCTCCATGAAGGTGTCCTTTGACATGCAGAAGTTCTGGGGACACTGCTGGTGGTTCCACTGCTCCATGACAATCCAGTCCCACCAGCTGAAACTGGTATCCAGTCGCCAGAAGCGGTGGTGCACGGTGTGCAGGGGAGGGCAGGAGGGGTCATGCTGCATGAGCAGCACATGGAGAGAGGAGAGGAGGTACCCTGCAATGAGCTGGGGGTCCTGTTCCTGCAGAGTCTTGAGGGCAGCCTACAGTAACTGCAGCAGGAGGTCTAAGACCCTGTTCGGAGGCAGGTCCGGCTCTATGGCTGCAGTGCTGTGGTGTCCGCAAGGGCAACCAGAGCAGGCAGTGAAAAGGTTTTGCTGTCCCTCAAGGAGGTAAGCAAAGGAAAGGAGCCCGAGACACAATTGTACAGGGGGGTTCCTTTAAACTCAAGCCCAGATAGCCTCAGGCAACTGCTCCAGGAAGAGAGTGCTGTCCTGATGCCCTGCCTGAAGTGCTTCCTGGTGGCCTTAAATGTGATTCACCATCCAATGAGTGTGGATGCTCTATTTTGACATAGCTCAGTGCTATTTTGATGGGCATTTGCTGTGTAGATGCGCTATTTCAAAATTAGCTATTTTGGAGTTTCTATTCTGAAATACCTTATTCTGAAGTAAGTGTGCCGTGCCGTGACTGGGGAGAACAGTCTCCACAGACCTTTTCCCTGAGTGGAAATGGGGAGGTGGGTGTTGGGGGGGGGGGGACCCAGGCCCACCCTCTACTCTGGGTTCCAGCCCAGGACCCTGCAATAGCAGCTGCCTGTGTGAATCCCCTACACCTGCTATAAGACAGCTCCAAGACCCCTGGGCTACTTCCCCACACCTTCCCCCAGCACCTTCCTTCTCTCCGGTTTGTCCTCCTAGTGTCCACTTGCTGTATCTTTTCCTCCTACTCCCAGAAGTGCTTTCCTCAGTCCTCTCAGCTACACATGACCAACACCAACTGCAGGCAAGCTCCTTTTATAGCCAGTCTCAACTGGTTTCCCTAATTGACCCCAGGTGTCCTAATCAGCCCAGGCTGGCTTGACTTTGAAGGCCTAGTCAATTAGACCCAGGTGTTCAACTGCCCCTGATTGCCTCTGCTGGCTCTAGACCAGCTCCTCCCTATTACCCTGGAAAGAGAGAGCTCCTCAGTCTGAGGCTTATAGATCTCCCCTCCACTACTTTTTTGTAACTGTAGCCTGGTAGGGCTCAGTGAGGGGCTCCTCCCACTCCGAGTCAGTGGGTGCCCCTCAGCGCCCGGCTCCAGAGAAGGAGGAGAAGCAGAGTGCAGCTGCTGCTTTTCCTCTCCTGCCTCTCCCCCCTGTTCCTGTTGCCCCTGCACCGGTTGGAGCTCTCCCCGCCCTGCCTAGCTACCACCCACCTGCTGAGGCCCCTGCTGCTGGACCTTCTCCCCCTGGAGACTGCTGCTACCTTCCACCACCACCACCACTGCTGCCACCACCTGGGCGGGGGGGGGGGCGCGGGGGGCTGCCGGCCTCTGTCTTCACAGACAAGGTCAGCTCCCAGACTACTGCACGAGGCAATGCAATATGGGAAGGAGGTGGACAGCCCTTGGTGGGGAAAGAACAAGTTAGGAACTATTTAGAAAAGCTAAACATACACAAATCCATGGGTCCGGATTTAATGCATCCGAGGGTACTGAGGGAGTTGGCACATGTCATTGCGGAGCCTTTGGCCATTATCTTTGAAAACTTGTGGAGATCGGGAGAGATCCTGGATGACTGTAAAAAGGCAAACGTAGTGCCCATCTTTAAAAAAGGGAAGAAGGACAATCCAGGGAACTACAGACCAGTCAGCCTTACCTCAGTCCCTGGAAAAATCATGGAGGGGATCCTCAAGGAATCCATTTTGATGCACTTGGAAGAGGGGAAAGTGATCAGGAATAGTCAACATGGATTCACAAAGGGCAAGGCATGCCTGACCAATCTGATTAGCGTCAATGATGAGGTAACTGGCTCTGTGGATATGGGAAAGTCAGTGGATATGATATACCTTGACTTTAGCAAAGCTTTTGATACGGTCTCCCACAATATTCTTGCCAGCAAGTTAAGGGACTATGGATTGGATACATGGACTGTAAGATGGATAGAAAGCTGGCTAGACTGTCGGGCCCAACAGGTAGTGATCAAGGGCTCGATGTCAGGTTGGCAGTCGGTTTCTAGCGGAGTGCTCCAAGGATCTGTTCTTGGACCAGTTTTGTTCAACATCTTTATTAATGACCTGGATGAGGGGATGGATTGCACCCTCAGCAAGTTCGCAGATGACACTAAGCTAGGGGGAGAGGTAGACAGCAGCAGCGGCGTAGGAGCCAGCAAACAGAGCTGTAAACAGGGGAGTTTGAGTGGGAGTTTGTAAGGGGAGTTTGGATTGTAGGACTCGTTTAGGGTTTGTTTTTGCCGTAGGGAAGGGGTTTGTTTTGTTTTTGTTTTTGTGTTTGCCGAACTAACAGGATTTAGGTGAGAAGGCTGATTAACACAGAGATAGCAGTGGCCATAACCCAAGCAGTAGAGGACACAATGAGACTGAGTGGATGTGGCAGCTGTGGTATGTATATGATTCTGGAGGGGGTACCTGAAAGGAGTTTTGTTTGTATGAAATGCCGCCTAATAGAACTGATGGAAGAAAAGATCCGAGGATTGGAGATGCAGGTGGAAACTCTGGTCGAGTTTAGAAGGGGGTTTGAGCAGATGATGGAGCAAAGGCATGAGGTGGCTGAAGGGGAAAGCTTAGACATGCAGACTGAAGCAGGATCAAAGGCCTCTGAAGGGGGACTGCTGGGCGAAGAAAATGGACAGTGGAAGCATGTGACTATGAGAACCAGGCAGAGGAAAAGATGGGCCAGTGAAGGAGAAATAGAGCTCAAGAACAGGTATGGAGTTGGAGAATGGAGAAGGGATACAGCAGGTGGCCACTGAAGGTGGAAAGGCAAGGAAGAAGAGAAGAGTGGCTAGTCCCATGCATAAAGGGGAAGAGTCGATGGAGACAACAGCAATAATGAGCACCAGGAGGATACAGGATGGGTTGAAGAAGATTACAAGAGAAGATAGGAATGGAAAGGACTTGCAGCCAGAGGAAACAAGGGATAGACCAGAGAATCGCACTGTCACCAGGAAAAGGCAGGTCTATGTGATTGGGGACTCCTTATTGAGAAGAATAGACAGGCCTGTAATTCTTAGACCCCCCGCTTTTTTCCTTAGTGTCCCTACCCTTCCCTCTAGCACCCTCCTCTACCTTCTGTGTTGTGGGGAGGAGTGTTTGCTTTCCCCACCTTCCTGGTTGTGCCCCCCTTCACGTGCCCCTACCCCTCTCTCTAGCGCCCTCCTCCTCTGCATCCAGCTAGGCAGGGAGGAGTAGCTGCTGCCCCTTCCCTCAGTTCCCCCCTCCTTGAATCTAGCACTCTCCTTCCCTCATCCCCTTTCCCCTCCATTGATGCCCTCCTCCCCTGCCTGCTGCTTGGTGGGGAAGAGTGGTTAACCCTTGGCCCCCTCCCTGCCATCTGTGCCTCCAACAACACCTCTTCCCATGATGGAGGAGGCCCCTGCCCCCGTTGACCCCACGGTCCCCCCATTGCCACCAGCCCTGAAAATTGCTGCAGCTGACCTCCCGACCCCCGACCTGGGCTCCGCTGCTGCCACGGCCGACGCTCCCACCTCGGCCGGTAAAAAGGGCCAGGGGAAGAAAAAGAGGGCAAAGGCCCAGCCCAGAAGGCCAAACCCTTCATGGCTGAAGCTGCCCTGCCCACTGCAGCTCCGCCATCCGCCGCATCCCCTCCTTCCCCTGCTGTTCCCCCCACCAGCTCTGGGGGCAATCCACCTGCAGCCCCCAAAGAGTATGCCCGGGTGGCCGCTGCCGCCCCCCTGTGTGCCACCGCGTCATCAACCCCGACTGCCGCCTCCAGTTCCACCCTGACCAGGAGGCATGGCGTTCGGTGCTTCCTGGTCGCCGCCTCACCCCACGTTGAGAGATACGTGCGGGCGTTGGTGAGGGCGATGGGGTCCTCGGCCGTGGTGGCGGCCTCCAAAATGTACGGCAAGGTGGTGTTCTTCTTTGCCTCGGAGGCCGCCGCCCAGGAGGCGGTGGAGAGGGGCCTGGCGGTGGGGGGCGTGCACGTGCCCCTCGAGCCACTGGAGGACCTGGGCGTATGGGTGGTCCTCACCTCCGTCCCGGCCTTCCTCCCTAATGCTGCCCTGCTGCCTGACGTCTCCACCCTGGGCAGGCTGATCTCCACCATAAGCCCTCTCCCACTGGGCTGTAGGGACCCCGCCCTCCATCACGTACTATCCTTCCGCCGGCAGGTACAACTGGTTCATAAAGAAAGCTAGGGTCGGGACCCCCGTATCCCTGTTCATACCCCCAGTCCCGACCCTACCTTTCTTTATGAACCAGTTTATAGTCCCGAGTCCTCTCCCTTTCCTGATTCCTCTCCCACCACCACCCTCACCCTCGCTTCTGCTCCCAACCTATTGTCCACCCCTGATCCTACCCTCCCTTCCTCCCCAGCCACGATGGCCACTCTCCCTCCTCCCATCCTACCCCCCTCCGTGATGCTCAATCCACCTCCATCATCCCCCCATCCGACTGTTATTGCCACCCCCACAGGGGCCATCGCATTCCCGCTACCTGCAGGTGGCCCTGAGGGGGTGGTATTCGTGTCCCCAGTCCCCAAGGGGCTGCCTTGTTCCCTCAGCCACCCCTTCCCTCGTGAGGATTGGGGAAGGGCAGTGCGGCGCGGTGCTGTTGCTCCTGGCGCCGCGCCAGGGATCGGATCCCTGTTTGCCTGTCTCTGTGGCCCATGAGGTCCATCCAGGGGCCCAGGCAGAGGAAAGGCCTGATACCCCCTCAGCAGTGGGGGCCAAGCTCCGCCAGTTCCTTACAGACACCCGCGGGGCTAAGGGAAAGGTGGAGCTCGCCCTTCAGTGCTCGGGGGACTTTCACTCCATCCTCGGAGCCACGAGGGGAGAGGGACTAAGAGGCAGGACATCGCGGCCTACTGCCGGACCTGCAAATTTCGAGACACTCTCCTGGCCTTTGGGTTGGGGACCGGCCTGTTGCGGGGCCTGCGGGAGGCTGACAATTACCCTGCCTGTGAGGATCCACCCCAGCCCTCACAATGAAGTACACCACCATCGCAACGTTAAACACCCGGGGCTGAGGGCGGGTCTCTTCAGGAGCCGGGTGCTCTCCTTCCTTTGGGAGCGGGGGGTACTCAGTGGTACTGGAGCCTGACAGGGGCTGGAGAAGGCGGGTGCCTTCCTGGTCCAGGGTGGAGATCATGGACCTTATTCAGGTTTGGGGGGGATGCCCCCAACGTCCATGATCTCCGCACTAGATGGAGGAATGCGGTCGTCTATGGCAGGATAGCTGCCAGCCTGGCCACCAAAGGCCACATGTGAACCCAGGAGCAGGTTAGCATGAAAGTCAGGTTGGTCCAGCGAGACCCCCAACCGTGAGCCCTGAGCTTCCCCTCCCCCTTCTTCCCCTTGCTTCCCCCTTCCAGCTCCCTCCTCCCAGGTTTCCCCCAACCCTCTTCCACCTCCTTTTCCCAGTCTCCCCAGAGGTTCATCCCCCCCCCGGCAGAAATCACCAAGGTCGGAGACCTCCTGGACTACGACAGGGGGGACTGGATGGATCCCCGAGTGTTCCCTCAGTGCATGGGGCTCTCCACCCCCCGAACCCCTCTGCACGTACTCCAGGAGGTAAAGGCAGCCTTGTCGCAGCCTGCTCTCGATTTCCTGCAGCGAGCCCTGTGACAGGGTAAGCCCCGCCCCCCCTCACAGAAAGCCCTCCGGCCCTTTTTCTTGGACCCCCATTCCGCGGGCCCCCCCCCCCCCGGCTTTCCCATCCCTGGATCTCAGCTGGCTGCAGGATCTGCAGCCGGTTTGCTTTCGAACCGCACCAGGAGAACATCTGTACATGCTCGTGCTCCATAGGATACATTTCCTCACCCTCGTGTCCCGCCCTGACACTAAGTGGCCTGACTATTTTTGACCTATAGAGGGTGGAGAACCCCGATGGGCCAGTGCTTATTCCAACTTAATCCCACGGCCCATCGGGGACATTAGTTGGCGGCTCCTTCACAGAGCTGTGAGCATGGGTGTGTACCTGGCGCGGTTCACCCCTATCACAGACACGTGTCCTTTCTGTGGCGTGAGGGAAAACCTGGCACACGCGTACCTAGAATGCACCAGGTTGCAGCCCCTATTCCGGCTCCTCCAGAACCTCTTGCTGAGGTTCTGGCTGCACTTTTCCCCTCACCTTTTCATTTATGCACACCCGATCCATGGCCCCACAAAGTCGCAAGACCTCCTCGTTAACCTCCTCCTGGCCCTGGCGAAAGCTGCTATCTATAATACCAGGAGGAGTATGCTGGATGAGGGGGTTCTCTGCGACTGGGGCCTATTTCCATTTGTCCCTAGTGTCACGCATCCGGGCAGAGTTCCTTAGGGCAGCGTCCACTGGCTCCATCGACAGTTTTGAGGAGCAGTGGGCGCTGTCCGGGGTTCTCTGCTTGGTGTCCCCATCTGGCTCCCTTGTTTTGAACCTCTGACCCGCACCCCTGACCCTGTTTGTCATTATTTGTCCCCCGAAGCAGTTGATCCCTAGGTCCAATCGTCCCTCACGCAAAGCTGGGGTTTCAAATAGGCACCACTACAGGAGAAGGAGGGTGTGGTAGTTGCTCCTTCTCCTGTGCTCTGCAGCACCCTTCCCTCCTTCTCTCCCCTGCCCTGCATGGCTGCTGCTTCTGCTGCCACTGCCGCCTGGAGCCCTCCCTGCCCAGCTCTCCCCTGTAGCTGCCTACTTGTTTGCTTGCCTGTTGCTGGGCCTCTCCCTCCCAGGACTGCTGCCACCACCCACAACCTTTGCTGCTGTCAGGGGCGGGGGGGGGGGGGGGGGTCAAGGCGCTGCTGGCCTGCCCCACCCCCAGAGGGAGAGGTGAAGAGGACCCCACCAGCACCCACAGTCCAGAGGTCCTTCCCCGGTTGGCTGCCGCCCGCCCGCTGCTGCTCCTGCACCACCTGTGACCCTGTCCAGGAGAAAGAAGAGGAGGAGACCCACTATGTTGGACTTGTGGAGGGGGTTTGTTTGCTGGGACTGAGCCTTTTAACACCTGTGCTCTAGAGGTGGTGGTAATTTGAGTTGCTGTGAGGGGGGCCAGGGGAGAGGTGTGGAGCCCTCCCCCCAGTCCAGCTGCCCCCCCTTCTATTACCACCCCCCCACCAACCCCTTTGTACTACCTGGACCTGCTCTTTGCCCCTCGGTGGGGCTAGTTGCTTGCCCCCTTTTCCACCTGGGACTGTTTGCACAGCAGTCGGTGAGAGCCTGAGCACCACGAGTGCTTGTGGGCACGCTCCCCTCCCCCCTTGGACTGGGCCCCCCTTCCTCAACTGAATTTGGTTGGGGCCTCCCTCACCCCTTGTTTTATCCCCCCCTTGCTCCCCCACCACAGCAGCTGGCCCCCGTGCTGCCTTCCCTGCCTTAGTAGCCAATTTTTTTCTCCTTCCCTCCCTGC
This sequence comes from Rafetus swinhoei, assembly GCA_019425775.1. Lineage (NCBI taxonomy): Eukaryota > Metazoa > Chordata > Testudines > Trionychidae > Rafetus > Rafetus swinhoei. The sequence goes on along the minus strand of JAFJHL010000084.1, from coordinate 2,706,226 downwards.
TACAGTCCTCCGAGACTTAGTTTGTTGCCTGCCCTGCGCAGCCCCTGAGAGTTTGTTTGTTTGCCTGCCCTGTCCCGCCCCGCCCCGCCCCGCCCCGCCCCACCCCATCCCCACACAGTTCCCTGGTCTGCCCCTCCCGCACTGGTCAGTTTGCTGTGGTGACTGCCCTGCCCTCCAAACCGCTTCCCTCCTCAGTGCTCCACCAGCCCCAGCCTCCTATTGCTCCTGTTTGCTCCCTCCCACCAGCCTCCCATTAGCACCCTGCCTACCACCCAGTGTGCCCTGGTCCCCTCCCCGAGCGCTCGTGTCCCCTCCCTCCCTGTTTAGTTAGTGCCCCACCCCTGTTCACTGCATTCCCCTTGACGTTGACATAGACCTCCCCTTTCCCAGTGCAGCTGGAGAAGCCGGCACCCCTGCCCTGCACCTGTGACCTCAACCCCTGTTATATCCCACGAGTGCCCTCCTCCTCTGCCTCCAGCCTTGCAGGGAGGAGTGGTTGCCTTTCCCACTTCCCCCTCGGTTCCCCTCCTCCCCTGCCTCTGTTTCAGCAGGGAGGAGTGGTCAGCCCAGCCCCCTTCCTCCTTCCTCACCCTTCCCTTCCATTGATGCCCTCCTCCCCTGCCTGCTGCTTGGTGGGGAGGAGCAGTCGACCCTTACCCCCCCCTCCCTTGATATCTGTGCTTCCTCCAACCTCCCCATGATGGAGGAGATACCTGTCCCTTCCCCCACCCCTGCTGACCCCAAAGTCCCCATTGCCAACAGCCCCAAAGACCCCAGCGGCTGACCTCCTGACCCCCGGTCTGGACCCCGCCGCTGCCATGGCCAACGCTTCCCCCGATTCTGGAGAAGACTCCACCTCAGCCAGTAAAAAAAGCCTGGGGAAGAAGAAGAACAAAGGTCTGGCCCAGAAGGCCAAAACCCTCGCAGCCGAGGCCACCCTGCCCATCCTGGCCCTGACACCTGTCGCGACCCCTCGTTCCCCTGCCATTCCTGCCACCGGCTCTGGAGGCGTTCCATCCACAGCCCGCAGAGCGTCCGCCCCAAGTGGCCGCTGCCGCCGCCGCTCCCCGCCGTGTGCTGCCACATCCTCTGCCCGGACTGCCACTTCCTATTAAATACCTGGTGGCCGAGGGCCCTTCCTCACCCTGACCAGGAAGCACGGTGTCTGCTGCCTCCTGGTCCCCACCTCGCCCCACATCAAAACCTACATGCGGGCATTGGCGAGGGTGGTGGGGTCCTTGGCGGTGGTGGCGGCCTCCAAAATGTATGGGAAGGTCATGTCCTTCCTTTCCTCAGAGGCTGCCGCCCAGGAGGTGGTGGAGAGGGGCCTGGCGGTCAGGGGGCATTCACATGCCCCTCGAACCATTGGAAGACCTGGGTGTGCAGGTTGTCCTAACCTCCATCCATCCCTCCCTTCCTCCCCAACGTCGCCCTGTTACCTGTCCTCTCCTCCCTGGGGAAGCCAATCTCCACCATCAGTCCTCTCCCGTTGGGCTGCAAGGACCCCGCCTTCCGCCACATCCTGTCCTTCCACCTGCAGGTGCAGTTACAAATGCTGCTGGTGATGCACGACAGGGAGGCACTAGAGGGGTCCTTTTTAGTGCCCTACCAGGGGGCCCTGTACTCGGTTCATTACTCCTCGGGGGAGACCCGGTGCTTCCTCTGCCGGGTGATGGGGCATGTCCAGAGGGACTGCCCCCGGCCCAGTCTGAGGAGGCATCCGGGCCCCCCAGGGTCTGGGAGGGAACCAGACCAACACCGCCAGCCCACTTGGTAGTCCGGCCTCCGTGGCTGCCCCTCCTCCTTTTGCCAGTGGCTCCACTGGGGTGCCAGGGACACCCCGGCCTGGCGCGCCCTGGCGAGCAGGCAGGACCCACCTCTGTCCAACCTGATTTGGCGGGGCCCAAGGAGGAGAGTGTGGCGCAATTACCGCCTGGTGAGGGAGGGGGCTCACCCCAGGAGGAGGTTTCCCTACTCCCCATTGTTCCTGTCTTGCCTCCTAGACCCCCCTGAGCACCACCTGCGCTCCCTGGCCCTGCCCCTGCTGACAAGCCCTCCACCTCGGAGGGCTGGATGCTTGCTCGGGGGAAGTGCAGAGCCCGCAGTCCGTGGGCTCAATCCCCTCCCTCCAATGAAGAGGGCGGGAAAGCACCCCATAATATATTGAAGGGGGCGATTGCTGCTGACATTCCCCCCGACAAGCGTCAGCAGGAGGCGCCGTCCGAAGACGCCCTGGCAGAGGAAGGGTACAGCGCCCCCCCACCTCGCAAAGCCCATCCCCAAGGAGGCCTCGTATGGAGCTCCCCTGGCCCCTTTACCATCTGTGCCCCACCATCATCACCGCTGAGGCAATTGCTTCCTCCGCAGCCAGTGGGGAGGACTCTGGGGCTGTGGGGATGGAGTTTAGCTCCATCTTTGAGGAGATTGAGGCCCTGGGTCTGACCCCGATTGCCCAGGGGGAGGACGATCCCTTGCCAATGGGCCTCGGTCTGGGCGGTGACTCAGGTGTGCTGCCCCCGCCTCCTCCTCCTCCTCCCTTCCTCATTCCCCAGGCGGCCGCCTCCGCTTTCATCCTTGGGGCGCCCCTAATACTGCCCATCGGCCCAGCCACTAGAGGCACCTCCACTGAGGCTGCCGAGCCCCTTGGGATGATGGCTGGTGCTGAGCAGCTGGGTCCCGGGCCTGTGGGCACCTCCTTCACCTTTGAGGTGGAATGGTCGCCCTCCCTACCCATTGAGGACTTTGGATATAAGCTCCACCCAGCCATCCAAGCCCAGTGTCAGTGCGGGCCCCCTCCCCACCTCGGTCCCTGACCCCATTCGGGAGGCGCCACAGCCCAGTGGCCCAGACCTGGGGGACTGTTCCATTGTCCCCATTGCAAGCTCTGGCCCCTCTCCCTGTCCTGAACCTTCACCTGCTCCCGTCCCTACCCCAGCCCTGATCCCACCCCTATTCATGGTCCCAGTCTCAGTCCCAGTCCCACTCCCACAACCACCCTCATTCCCCACTCCTGCTCCTGGCCTGATGTCCGCTCCTAATCCCGACCCTACTCTGACTTCCATCCCCACCACGATCCTCGTGAGCGGCCCTCAGGGCATGGTTTTTATGTCCCCCATTTCCAGTTTCCTAGGGGCTGCCCTGTTTCCTCCGCTGCCCCCTTCCTTGCCAGGGATGGAGATGGGCAGCACGCTGCAACTGCATTTTGTGCTGCACTGGGGATCAGATCCCCATTTGCCCAACTCTGTGGCCCGTGAGCTCCATCCAGGGGCCCAGACAGAGGAAAACCCTGTTACCCCAACCCCATCAGCGCTGAGGGCCGAGCTGCGCCAGTTCCTCGCAGATACCAGCGGGGCCAAGGATAAGGTGAAGCTCACCCTTTGGCGCTGGGGGGGACTTTAACCACAGCCTCAGGGCCACAAGGGCCCTTTTTCAGGAGGGGAGAGGGACCAAGAGGCAGGACATCGTGGTCTACCACCAGGCCCGCAAGATACGTGATGCTCTCCTGGTCTTTGGGACCGGGAGTGGTCTGCTGTGGGACCTGCGGGTGGGTGATGATCACCCTGCCCACAAGGATCCACCCCAGCCCTCAATATGAAGTACACCACCATCGCAACATTAAACGTCCAGGGCTGTAAGGCTGGTCTCTGCAGGAGCCGGGTGCTCTCCTTCCTTCGGTTTTCCTGAAGGAGACCCACACGACTGCAGCTGTCGAGTCTGGCTGGTGGCTGGAGTGCAAGGACAGGGTGTTTTTTAGCCACCTCAGCGCTCGCTCGGCTGAGGTGGTCACCCTGTTCTCCCCTGCCCTATGGCCCGAGGTGCTGGGGGTCGCTGAGGTCATCCTGGGATGCCTACTGAACGTCCAGGCCCGCGTGGAGGAGCTGACGTTGAACTTGGTCAACGTCTATGTCCCCAACACGGGCCTGACCCGGGTGACCTTTTACCAGCAGGCGGCCACGTTCCTCGGCACCTTGGAACCTCGTGAGTCCTTGGTCCCGGGCGGGGACTTCAACACCACCCTCGAGGACCGAGATCACTCAGGAGTTGATAACTGCCAGGCCGCGGCACACGTCCTCAGGGAGATCGTAGACCACCACTCCCTGGTGGACATCTGGCACGTCCACCACCTGGACGATACCACCACCTTCACCTACGTGTGGGTGGAGGACAATCAGTCGTGCCACTCCCGGTTGGACCGCATATACTTATCGCGTTTCCACCTAGCACGGGCCCACTCCTCCGGCATTCGGCCGACCCCATTCATGGACCACCACCTGGTGACCGTGAAAGCCTCTCTTAGCCAGGAGAGGCTGGGGCCGGCCTACTGGAACTTTAACAATAGCCTGCTGGAGACTGTGGGCTTCGTGGCATCCTTCTGGGAGTTCTGGCTGGCCTGGTGGGGGCAGAGACCTGCCTTTCCCTCAGCGCGTCAATGGTGGGACGTGGGGAAGCTGCACGCCCGGCTTTTCTGCCGTGACTACTCCCGAGGCGCCAGCTGGCAGAGGGATGCAGCGATAGAGCAGTTGGAGCGGGAAGTTTTGAAGCGTGAGAGGCGCCTTGCATTGGACCCCAAGTATCCGCCCCTCCGCGAGGTGTACCGGGAGAAGCGGGAGGAACTCCGGGCCCTCAAGGACCACCGGGTCCAGGGGAGGGGGTCTTTGTTCGATCCAGCATCTGTCTCCTTCTAGACATGAATCGCAGCTCCCGCTTCTTCTACACCCTGGGAAAAAAAAGCACGTCACCTGCCTTTTGGCAGAGGACGCCCCCCCCCCGCCCCACACACACAGATCTGGAGGAGATGCGTGGAAGGGCCAGAGCTTTCTACGCCATTTTTTTCTCCACAGATCTGACTGAAGCCGACGCCTGCAGGGTGCTCCCGACAGTCAGTGCGAATGGCCAGGACCGGCTAAAGCTGCCTCTCACTCTGGCCGACTTCTCAGAAACCCTCCGTCTCATGCCCACCAATAAAACCATGGGCATGGAAAGGCTGACTGTGGCATTCTACCGCGTGTTCTGGGACACAGCTCAGACCTCGTCACTGTCTGGGCCGAGTCCTTGGAGAGTGGGGTCCTCCCTCTGTCGTGCAGGTGAGCTGTGCTCGCCTTGCTACTGAAGAGGTGGGGGAATCTTTGCGACCTTCAGGACTGGCGTGCTGTCTTGCTCTTCAGCACGGACTACAGAGTCATAGCAAAAGCCATCTCACTGCGGCTGTGGTCCGTGCTGGTGGACGTGGTCCACCCCGACCAGACCTACACTTTCCTGGGCTGCACCATCTTTAATAATTTGTATCTGGTCCAGGATCTCTTGGACCTTGGGGGTAGGGATAGTCTGTCATTCGCTCTCCTGTTTTCCGACCAGGCGAAGGCATTCGAGAGGGTCAACGACGGGTATCTCCTGGGCACTCTGCAGGCCTTCGGCTTCAGGCCCCATTCCATGGGTTTTCTCCGAGTGCTGTACGCCTGCGCGGAGCATTTGGTCAGGCTCAACTGGACCCTCACCTCAGCCAGTCCGGGTGTCGCTTCGGGCGGGAGCGTCGCCAGGCCAGCTGCAGCCGTGCGCTCTGGTCGCGATCGAGTCCTTCCTCTGTCTCCTCCGCCCAGGTCAACTGGGTCAAGAGTTCTGGCCTGGTAGTCAGGGATGGGTGGCAGGCAAGCTCCCTTCCACCCACACTTCAGACCATCAGGTGGAGCATGGGTCCGCTGCTCTATCTTGGCATTTTTCTATTTGTCATGCATCCCTTCCTGCCGGAGAACTGGCAGGGTTTGGAAGCCAGGGTGGGTGAGCAGCTGCGGAGATGGACAGGACTGCTCCGGTGTCTCTCCCTGAGAGGGAGGGCGCTGGTGCTGAACCAACTAGTCCTGTCTATGCTCTGGCATTGGCTCAAAACCCTGAGCCCGGCCTCTCGGGGGTCCTGGCCTGGCTCCAGAGGATAACCCTGGAGTTCTTCTGGCCAGGACTGCACTGGGTCTCTGCAAGGGTCCTGTGTCTCCCCCTAGAGAAGGGGGAACAGGGCCAGGCCCTGCAGCGACTCCTCTATTGCACAGGTAGTTCAGCTTGGAGTACGCCACCTCCGAGGGCTCTGATACGACCAGCAGCTCTTTTTTTCTCCACCCAAGGGGTCTTCTGTGAGACCTCTCAGAGCTGCCGGAGTTCTACCAGGAACTCCTCGAGACCTGGAAGCTGTTCATGGCGACCAGATCCGTTGTGGCCACCGAGGGGGAGCAGACCTTCTCGTGGTGTTACCTACCAGCTCTGTGTTCTTGGGGAACCAGAGCATGGCCACCTGTCAGCCCTGCGCTCTTGGGGAGCCAGGGAGTGACACTCATGGAAAACCATCCCCCTCCCCCAGGCCTCTGCTAGAATCACAGACAAAGCAAGGAAAAGGCCGGGGGAAGACCCACCTAAACTGCTCCAGACAAGGGTGATAGAATTAAGGAAACACCCCAGCCTCATCTGCATGGAAGACAGAACCGAGACACATCTCCATTAGCATACAGAATGGAGACCAGCTCTTCCAAAGCAGGAACCGCACTGAACTATGGGATACCAAAAGCAGAGTAGCCCTGCCTGATGGGAAATCTCTACTCCAGATGCTAAGGAACCCAGGCCTGCTCACACCCAAATTAGTCATTATCAGACCAATTCTAGTAATGGATCCTATTGATATACTGAAACTGCCTAGTTGCATTGTGAGCTCCTTCAAGGAACCTCACCCATAACCAGGTGTGATCAGTCTATTGTCTTGCCTCTGTTTACCCATAAACAAATCCAGTGTTCTCCTCAAACTATAATCCTATCCCTATAAAAACTCCTACCCTTGCCCAAGAAAAACTATTCTGATACCTGGATTTAAACTGCATCAGTTCCACTGAGACTTCTTCATCTCCTTTCTGATCATGTTGGGGGCTCTGCTCTGCTTGTCTCCTGCCCTCTGGACCCCCGGCTCCCATCACCATCTGGGAACCCCGATCAGTGCAAGCTCCACGGAGTGGTGAGGTCTCTCTCTCTCCCCAACTACCTCTCTCTAAGCATAGCCTCCTGCCCCTACCCTATGTAATCAGTTATATGGTTTGCTAGCCCTAACGTTTGTAATCAGTTTCAATTTAGATTTAATATTGTAACTATATATATATATATATATATATATATTCACTACCCAGAAATAACTTTCATTGTTAAGCTGGTTGCTTCTCTCTCTTTTCCTTTCTCTCTCGCTCATTCTTTCTCAGGGCTGTTGTTTTGGCTTCCCCATTCACTCTGAAACAACGCTTCTTGTACCCAAGCTAAAGATCCCTGTAGTGCCCAAAGTCCTGTGGGGTTTGCTCATTGGGTGGTTTACCAGTGAATGATTGTGATGTGAAAGTGGGGATAGGGAGGTGCTGAACCTGGGGGCATATGAGGATGGCAGCTGAAAGTGCTGTTAAATCCAGCCCACTGAGTCCAAAGGCACATGAGGGTGCAGTGTGGCATTGCTGTTAAACCAGCCTGCTGAGTCCAGGGACTTATGAGGGGTAAGCTTGTGAGTGCTGATTACCCAGTCCTCTCAGACGTGCTCTGGTAGTGGGTGTGAGTGTCTGTGTGTGTTGCTAAGGTGGGAAGAACCCCGTCCTGAGGAACATAGTTCCTGCAGGAGAACTCTATTGGGAGGGAGAATTGGCAGCAGGGAGAATTCAGCTCCATATGAGAGCACAAGTAAGCACACTGATAGAATTGTTAACCTCCCCCCAGCCCCTTAAGAGAGCCCTAATAAATGAGCATACCCCAGAGTACTGGGCAAATCCATTAACAGTGGAGCCCCTGCTCCACAATCCAGCAGGTGGTGGAATCTCCCTTGGTGCACTGGAGGTTGGCCCTGGCAGAATCCACCAAGCTCGGAGACCTCCTGGACAATGACGGGGGGGACTGTGTGGATCCCCAGGTGCTCGCTCAGCGCATGGGGCTCTCCACCCCCCAAACCCCCCTGCGCCTACTCCAGGAGGCGGCTTTGTTGCAGCCCACTCTCAATTTCCTGCAGCGAGCCCTGCGAGAGGGCATGCCTCACCGTCCCCCTACTGCAAACCCTCCATCCCTTTTTCTCAGGCCCCTGTTCCGTGAGTCCCCCCAGCCTCCCCCCATCCCTGGGCCCCCAGTCGGCTGCAGGATCTTCTGCCAGTCTGTTTCCTCACCCTTGTGTCCCACCCCGATACAAAATGGCAGGACTATCTAAGGCATGTTGAGGGGTGAGGAACCCCGATGGGCCAGTGTTTACGCCACCTTAATCCCACAGCTCATCGAGAACATCAGCTGGTGGCTCCTCCACGGAGCCATGAGCATGGGTGTGTACCTGGTGCAGTTCACCCCTGTCCCCGACCCTTTTGCGGCGGGAGGGAAAACCTGGCACACACCTACCTAGAATGCACCAGGTTGCAGACCCATTTCTGGATCCTCCAGAACCTCCTGCTGAGGTTCTGGCTGCACTTTTTCCCCTCACCTTTTTGTTTACGCCTACCCCATCCGTGGCCCCACAAAGTCGCGAGACCTCCTTGTCAACCTCCTCCTGGCCCTGGCGAAAGCCGCTATATACAGTACCAGGAGGAGGATGCTGGACGAGGGGGTGCTCTGCGACTGTGGGGACTACTTACATTCCTCCCTGGTCTCACGCATCTGGGCAGACTTCCTCTGGGCGGTGTCCACTGGCTCCATGGACAGCTTTGAGGAGCAGTGGGAGCTGTCCAGGGTTTTCGGCTCAGTGTCCCCATCCGGTTCCCTTGTTTTAAACCTTTGACCCTGTCATGGCCGTGAGGGATGGCCAGCAACCTGAGGACTAAGGGGTTAACTATGTCCCCTGTACCTAGCCAGGTATCTGCTCAGCCAATAGAAATGCAGATAGGGATTTCAAACTGAGACAAATGAATTTTTCGGTTTTCCCTCCTTTGTCTCTCGGCCAGTTTGCTCTCTAGCTATTGAGGGAGACAGAAGACATGTCTCCCTCCAAAAAAAAGACTCTTCATAATGTGTAAGTAGGGTAAAGTCTAGATAAATCCATCAGGTTTTATTGTTTTCTGGTTTGGGAATTTGGATCTGATGTCTGTGCTGTTAGAAATGGGTTTTCCTCTCTTTTGTAACTCAGGGTATGTCTACACTACAAAGTTAATTTGAAATAACAGCAGTTATTTCAAATTAACTTTAATAGCGTCTACACAGGCAAACCGCAATTTTGAAATAAATTCGAAATAGTGGAGCCCTTATTTCGAATTTGGTAAACCTCATTCTACGAGGAGTAATGCCGAATTCGAAATAGCTATTTCGAATTAAGTGCTGTGTAGACACTTAATTCAAAATAGGGGGCCTCCAGCCCTTCCCAGGGAGCCCTGGTGGCCACTCTGGGCACAACCAGGAAAGCTTACTCTCCTCTCCCCCAGCCCGGAGACATTAAAGGGGTAGACCCTGGCCACAGTACCTGTGCCAGCTCCAAGCCTGCCAGCCGTGGCCACCGGGGCCCCTGACCCAGTGGCCCCAAAACAGGAGCCAGCAAGCCACTGGCAGCCAGCCCTCCACCGCTCCCCAGGAGCAGTCTGCCAGGAGAAGACGACGGGTGGTGGTGGTCGGGGACTCCCTTCTAAGAGGAACTGAGCCATCCATCTGCCGTCCGGACCTGGAATCTCGAGAGGTGTGCTGCTTACCAGGAGCTCGAATTCAGGATGTGACTGAGAGGCTTACCAAACTGATCAAACCTTCGGATCGCTACCCCTTCCTGCTTCTCCATGTGGGAACTAACGATACGGCCAAGAATGACCTTGAGCGGGTTACTGCGGATTATGTAGCGCTGGGAAGAAGGATCCAAGAATTCGGAGCGCAAGTGGTGTTCTCGTCCATCCTCCCTGTTGAAGGGAAAGGACTGGGCAGGGATCGTCGAATTGAGGAAGTAAATGCGTGGTTGCGCAGGTGGTGTCGGAGAGAGGGCTTTGGTTTCTTCGACCATGGGACTCTGTTCCGGGCACAAGGATTGTTAGGAAGAGATGGGATCCACCTAACAAAGAGAGGAAGGAGCATCTTCGCGGGCAGGCTTGCAAACCTAGTGAGGAGGGCTTTAAACTAGGTTTGTCGGGGGACGGTGACCAAAACCCTGAGGGGAGTGGGAAAGTTGGATACTGGGAAGAAATGCAAAGAGGAACGAGCAAGAAAGGAGGACCCCTGATTCGAATGGAGAAGATTCGGCGATCAACTGGTTAGCTGAGGTGTTTGTACACTAATGTGAGAAGCCTGGGCAACAAACAGGAAGAACTGGAGGCCCTGGCCCAGTCCAAGAAATATGATTTAATTGGGATAACAGAGACTTGGTGGGATGACTCGCATGACTGGAGCGCTGTCATGGAAGGGTATAGACTGTTCAGGAAGAACAGGCAGGGGAGAAAAGGAGGAGGAGTTGCACTATATGTAAGAGAGCACTATGATTGCTCTGAACTCCAGTATATAGAGGGAGAAAAACCTCTTGAGAGTCTATGGGTTAAGTTTAGAGGTGCAAACAACAGCAGTGATGCTGTGGTTGGTGTCTACTACAGGCCACCGAATCAGGTGGATGAGGTAGATGAGGCTTTCTTCAGACAACTGAGAGAAGCTTCCAGATCGCAGAAGCCCAGATTGCAGATTCTCGTGGGGACTTTAATCACCCTGACATCTGTTGGGAAACCAATACGGCAGTACACAGGCAATCCAGGAAGTTTTTGGAGAATGTTGGGGATAACTTCTTGGTACAAGTGCTGAAGGATCCGACCAGGCCGTGCGCAGCTTGACCTTCTGCTCACAAACAGGGAGGAACTAATAGGGGAAGTAGAGGTGGGTGACAACCTGGGAAGCAGTGATCATGAGATGGTAGATTTCAGGATCCTGACCAAAGGAAGAAAAGAGACTAGTAAAATATACACCTTGGACTTCAGAAAAGCAGATTTCGACTCCCTCAGAGACCTGATGGGTAGAATCCCCTGGGATGCTAACATGAAGGGGAAAGGAGTCCAGGACAGCTGGCAGTATTTTAAAGAAGCCTTATTGAAGGCACAGAAAGAAACCATCCTGATGCGTAGTAAGAGAGGCAAACATGGTAGGAGACCGGATTGGCTTACGGGGAAATCCTTGGTGAACTTAAGCACAAAAAGAAGCTTACAAAAAGTGGAAACTTGACAAATGACCAGGAGGGGTATAAATGTATAGCTCGAGAATGCCGGGGTTATCAGGAAGGCGAAAGCGCAAATTGGAATTGCGACTGGCAAAGGATGTGAAGGATAACAAGAAAGGTTTCTACAGGCATGTTAACAAGAAGAAGGTGATCAGAGAGGGTGTGGGGCCCCTACTGGATGAAGGAGGTAACCTAGTGACAGATGATGTGGGGAAAGTTGAAGTACTCAATGCTTTCTCTGCTTCTGTATTCACGGACAAGGTCGGCTCCCGGACTAATGCGCTAAGTGACGCAAGATGGGATGAAGATGGACAGTCCTTGGTGGGTAAAGAACAGGTTAGGAACTATTTAGAAAAGCTAAACGTACACAAATCCATGGGTCCGGACTTAATGCATCCGAGTGTACTGAGGGAGTTGGCAAATGTCATTGAGGAGCCTTGGCCATTATCTGTCATGAATATCGGGAGAGATCCCGGATGATTGGAAAAAGGCAAATGTAGTGCCCATCTTCAAAAAAGGAAGAAGGACGATCCAGGGAACTATAGGCCGGTCAGTCTTACCTCAGTTCCTGGAAAATCATGGAAGGATCCTTAAGGAATCCATTTTGAGGCACTTGGAAGAGAGGAAAGTGGTTAGGAATAGTCAGCATGGATTCACAAAGGGCAAGTCGTGCCTGACCAATCTGATTAGCTTCTATGATGAGGTAACTGGCTCTGTGGACATGGGAAAGTCAGTGGATGCGATATACCTTGACTTTAGCAAGGCTTTTGATACGGTCCCACAATATTCTTGCCAGCAAGTTAAGGGAATGTGGATTGGATAAATGGACAGTAAGATGGATAGAAAGCTGGCTAGAAGGCAGCCCAGCGGTAGTGATCAACGGCTCGGTGTCAGGCTGGCGGTCGGTTTCTAGCGGAGTGCCCCAAGGTTCTGGTTCTAGGACCGGTTTTGTTCAATATCTTTATTAATGACCTGGATGAGGGGATGGATTGCACCTCAGCAAGTTTGCAGATGACACTAAGCTAGGGGAGAGGTAGATACGCTTGAGGGCAGAGATAGGGTCCAGAGTGACTTAGACAAATTGGAGGATTGGGCCACAAGAAATCTGATGAGGTTCAACAAGGACAAGTGCAGAGTCCTGCACTTGGGAGAAGAATCCCAAGCATAGTTACAAGCTGGGACCAACCAGTTAAGTAGTAGTTCTGCAGAAAAGGACCTGGGGTTACAGTGGATGAGAAGCTGGATATGAGTCAACAGTGTGCCCTTGTAGCCAAGAAGGCTAATGGCATATTAGGTGCATTAGGAGGAGCATTGCCAGCAGATCTAGAGATGTCATTATTCCCCTTTATTCGGCTTTGGTGAGGCCACATCTGGAGTATTGTGTCCAGTTCTGGGCCCCCCACTACAAAAAGGATGTGGACGCATTGGAGAGGGTCCAGCGGAGGGCAACCAAAATGATTAGGGGGCTGGAGCATATGACCTACAAGGAGAGGCTGAGGGAGTTGGGTCTGTTTAGTCTGCAGAAGCGAAGAGTGAGGGGGGATTTGATAGCAGCCTTCAACTTCCTGAAGGGAGGTTCCAAAGAGGATGGAGAGAGGCTGTTCTCAGTGGTGACAGATGGCAGAACAAGGAGCAATGGTCTCAAGTTGTGGTGGGAGAGGTCCAGGTTGGATATTAGGAAAACTATTTCACTAGGAGGGTGGTGAAGCACTGGAATGGGTTGCCTAGGGAGGTAGTGGAGTCTCCATCCCTGGAGGTGTTTAAGTCTCGGCTTGACAAAGCCCTGGCTGGGTTGATTTAGTTGGGATTGGTCCTGCCTAGAGCAGGGGGCTGGACTTGATGACCTTCTGAGATCTCTTCCAGCTCTATGGTTCTATGATTCTATGACTCTATGAGGAGGGTGCTAGAGAGGGGCAGGGGTGTGTGGAGGGCGGGACATGACTGGGAAGGTAGGATAAGTGACCACTCCTCCCCGCAGGGCTGAAGGCAGAGGAGGAGTGTGCTAGAGGGAGGGATGGGGACGCAAGGGAAGGGGGGATTCTCGACAGGAGGGAGGAGAGGATGGGGAGAGGGACCACTCCTTCCTGCTAGACTGTTTGCAGGGAGGGAAGGCGGTAGCGGAGGAAGGGCGCAGATTGGGAACCAAGGAAAAAGGAAGCCAGCAACCACTCCTCCCTGCAAGGCTGGAGGCAGAGGAGGAGGGCGCTGGCAGGACAGGACAGGGACAAGGCTACAGGTGCAGGGTGGGGGTGCCGGCTCCTCCGGCTGCACTGGGAAAGGGAAGGGTCTATGGCAACATGAAAGGGGGTGCAGTGAACGGGGGGCACTAACTAAACAGGGAAGGAAGGGGCATGAGCATTCAAGGAGGGGGCTAGGGAGCACTGGGCAGTAGGCAAGGAATTAATGGGAGGCTGGGGGATGCAATAATCAGGAAGAGTGGGGAGCTGGGATCGGTGGGGCACTGAGGAGGGCGGAAACTGCAAATTGACCAGTGGTGGGGGAGGGGCAAGCCAGGGAACTGGGTGGAGATTGGGCGGGGCAGGCAAACTTTCAGGGGCAGCGCGGGGCAGGCAACAAAACTGAGGCTCAGGGAGGACTGTGGCAGGGAGAGAGGGAGAAACAAACTGGGCTGCTAGGGCAGGGCAGGCAGCAGGGGGGCCAGCTGCTGTGGTGGGGAAGCAAGGGAGGCAAGGTAAGGAGTGAGGGGAGGCTCCCCAGCCAAATGCAGCTGAGGGAGGGGGGCCAAGTCCGAGGGAGGGGGTAGTGCGCCCACAAGCACTCATGGGGCTCAGTCTCTCACCCGCTGCTGCGTAAACAGTCCCAGGTTGCAAAGGGGGCAAGCAGCTAGCCTCGCCAAGGGGCTGAGAGAGGGTTTTGGTGATACAAGGGGGGTTGGTGGAGGGGGTGGCAGTAGAAAGGGGGAGCAGCTGGACTGGAGGGAGGGCTCCTCACCTCTCCCTCCGCCCCCCTCTCAAACGCTCTGTTTACCACCACCCCAGGAGCACAGGTGTTAAAGGCTCAGTCCCAACAAACAAACCAACAAACCAAGTGGTGGTGCTCCTCTTCCTCCCCTCGACAGGGTGCAGATGGTGCAGAGAAAGCAGTGGGCAGGCGGCAGCAAGCCGGGGAAGGCCTCTGGGTGGTGGGTGCTGGTGGTGGTGGGGTCCTCTTGACCTCTCCCTCCAGGTGGGGCGGGGGCAGGCCGGCAGCCCCGCCCCACCGCCCCACCGCCCCGACAGCAGCAAGCCCTGGGTGGTGATGGCAGCAGTCCAGGGAGGGAGAGGCCCAGCAATGGCAGGCAGGCAGCCTCAAGAGAGAGCTGGCCAGGGAGGGCTCCCAGCAGAGGCAGGCAGGGCGGGGGAGAGAGGAAGGAAAGGGTGCTCCAGAGGAGAGAAGCAGCAGCCACACTCTGCTCCTCCTTCTCTGGAGTGGGGCGCCTATTTGAAACCATGGGAGGGGTTTCAAAGTCCCTCTCCCAGCCTTGTGGGAGGGATGACTAGACCCAGGGTCCAATTAATGTCGGGGGTCAAATAATGACAAAACAGGATCAAGGTGTGGGGGTCACAGGTTTAAAACAAGGAAACCAGACGGGGACACTGAGCAGAGAACCCCGGACAGCGCCCACTGCTCCTCAAAGCTGTCGATGGAGCCAGTGGACACTGCCCAGAGGAACTCTGCCCGGACACGTGAAACTAGAGAAGAACAGAAATAGGCCCCACAGTCGCAGAGCACCCCCTCGTCCAGCATCCTTCTCCTGGTGCTGTATATAGCAGCTTTCGCCAGGGCCAGGAGGAGGTTGACGAGGAGGTCTCGCGACTTTGTGGGGCCATGGATGGGGTGTGCATGAATAAAAATGTGAGGGGAAAAGTGCATCCAGAACCTCAGTAAGAGGTTCTGGAGGAGCCGGAAAAGGGGCTGCAACCTGGCGCATTCTAGATAGGCATGCGCCAGGTTTTCCCTCACGCCGCAGAAAGGACAGGTGTCTGGGATGGGGTGAAACGCACCAGGTACACGCCTGTGCTCACGGCTCCGTGCAGGAGCCACCAACTGATGTCCCAAATGGGCCAGCGTGTATTCCACCTTAATTCCGCGGCCCATCGGGGTTCCGCACCCTCCACAGGCGTTAGATAGTCCCGCCACTTGGTGTCGTGGCGGGAAACGAGGGTGAGGAAATGTAATGTAATGTAAAGAAGCCCAGTTTATACTTAAACTTATTCATAAGAAAAATGGAGACAGAAGCCCAGCAGCAGAGTGGGGGCTATCCTGTTTATTGCGTCGAGTGTAACATGTATGATTACCTGCCCTGTGGGCGGGTGGCATATGTGTGCACCCGTTGCAAGGAGCTCCTGGCCCTCAGAGACCGAGTTCGGGCTTTGGAGGCCAGGGTGGCTGAACTGGAGGAGCTAAGGGAGGTAGAGAGCTATGTTGATGAGACTTTCCGGGACACTGTAGTACTGTCCCACTCTCCAGTCTGAGAGCCCCAGTGCTCTAAGAGGATGAAAGGCTCAGGGAGCAGAGCATTCAATGGGAACAGAGGGAAACCATCCTGTAGTTGGGACCCTCCTTCCAGAGGATGTTGCGTATCCTCTCGCAATGAGGATACCTCTGAGGGGGAGGGAATGCCAGTTGTTAGGAAGAGGCAGGTGTTAGTAGTGGGTGATTCGATCGTTAGAAACATAGATAGCTGGGTTTGCGATGACCGGGAGAACCGTATGGTCACTTGCCTGCCTGGTGCGAAGGTTGCAGATCTCTCAAGGCATCTAGATAGACTTATGTAGACTTTTACCACCATGTAAAAGAAGCAGTGAGGGACAAAAAGGCATCTTTTAAGAAGTGGAAGTCCAAACCTAGTGAGATAAATAGAAAAGAACATAAACACTGTCAAATCATGTAAAATGTAATAAGAAAAGCAAAAAGATTTTGAGGAACAGCTAGCCAAAAACTCAAAAAGAAATAACAAAATGTTTTTAAGTACATTAGAAGCAGGAAGCCTGCTAAAAACCTGTGGGTCCCTAGACGATCGAACTATAAAAGGAGCAATCAAGGATGATAAAGCCATTGGAGAAACTAAATGATTTCTTTGCTTCAGTCTTCACGGCTGAGGACATTGGGGAGATTCCCAAATCTGCACCGCCCTTTGTGGGTGATGAATCTGAGGAACTGTCCCGGATTGAAGTGTCATTAGAGGAGGTTTTGGAACAAATAGAAAACTTAATGTTAACAAATCTCCGGGACCGGATGGCATATTCATCCAAGGGTTCTAAAAGAACTCAAATGGGAAATTGCTGAACTATTATCTGTGGTTTGTAACCTATCCTTTAAATCGGCTTCCGACCTAATGACTGGAAGGTAGCCAACGTGACACCAATATTTAAAAAGGGCTCTAGAGGCGATCCTGGCAATTACAGACCAGTAAGTCTAACTTCAGTACTGGGCAAATTAGTCGAAACAATAGTAAAGAATAAAATTGTGAAGCATGTAGAAGAACATAATTTGTTGGACAAAAGTCAACATGGTTTCTGTAAAGGGAAATCATGTCTTACTAATTTATTAGGCTACGTCTAGACTGGCATGATTTTCCGCAAATGCTTTTAACGGAAGTTTTTCCGTTAAAAGCATTTGAGGAAAAGAGCGTCTAGATTGGCACGGATGCTTTTGCGCAAAAGCGCTTTTGAGCAAAAGCATCCGTGGCCAATCTAGATGCGCTTTTGCGCAAAAAAGCCCCGATCGCCATTTTAGCCATCGGGGCTTTTTTAAAACAATTCTGGGTTGTCTACACTGGCCTCTTGCGCAAAAGCATTTGCGCAAGAGGGCTTTTGCCCAGCGAGCGTCATTGTATTTATGCGCAAGAAGCACTGATTTTGTACATTACAAAGTCAGTGCTCTTGGCAAGAATGCTGCCAGTGTAGACAGCTGGCAAGTTTTTCCGCAAAAGCGCACACAGATCAGGCCCTGGCCCCCCTCCTCCAGAGGAAGAGACAGAACCCCTGCAGAGACCCTGTGCAGTCCTGGCTAAAAGAACTCCAGAGTTGTCCTCTGGAGCTTGGCCAGGTCCACCGGGGCCAGGCGCAGGGTGTTGAGCAGTGCCAGAGCATGGACAGGACCAGCTGATTTAGCACCAGTGCCCTCCGCGAAGGAGAGACACCGGAGCAGTCCTGTCCATCTCTGCAGCCGCTCACCCACCCTTGCCTCCAAACCCTGCCAGTTCTCCGGCAGAGAAGGATGCGCAGCGGATAGAAAAACACCCAGATAGAGCAGCGGACCCGCGCTCCACTTGATGGCCTGAAGCGCGGGTGGGAGGGAATCTGCCCGCCGACCAGGCCAGAGCTCTTGACCCAGCTGACCGAGGCGGAGGAGGCTGCTGAGTAAATGGCTGGGCAGGCCTCTACCCGCTCCAGGTCGCCCGGGTCCTGGACCACGAGAAGCACGTCATCAGCGTACGCCGACAGGACCAGCCGCAGCTCTGGCTCTCGGAGCACCAACCCTGTCAGGCTCCGACGGAGGAGACAGAGGAAAGGCTCGATCGCCAGAGCGTACAGCTGGCCCGACAGCGGACACCCCTGATGTACTCCCCACCGAAGCTGACCGGCTGGGTCAGGGTCCAGTTGAGCCTGACCAAACACTCCGCGAGCGTACAGCACCGGAGAAAACCCACAAAAGCGGGGCCCGGCCGAAGGCCTGCAGGGTGCCCAGGAGATACCCGTGGTCCATCCTGTCGAGCGCCTTCTCCTGGTCCAGGGACAGGAGGCGAGCGACAAGCCGTCCCTACACCCAGCTCAGAGATCCCGGACCAAATACAGATTATCAAGATGCTACGGCCGGGCGGTGTAGGTCTGACTGGGGTGGATCACATCCGCCAGCATGGACCGCAGTTGCAGAGAGAAGGCTTTCGCTATGACCTTGTAGTCCGTGCTGAGGAGCAAGACAGGACACCAATTCCGAAGGTCGCAGAGGTCCCCCTTCTTCGGCAACAAGGTGAGCACCGCTCGCCTGCAGGACAGAGGGAGGACCCTGTTCTCCAAGGACTTGGCCCAGACGGTGACGAGGTCTGGGCTGAGGATGTCCCAGAACACGCGGTAGAACTCCACGGTCAGCCCGTCCATGCCGGGGTTTTATTGTTGGGCATGAGGCGGAGGGCTTCGAGAACTTCGGCCAGAGTGAGAGGCAGCTCTAGCGGTCTCGGTCGCCCAGCTGACCGTCGGGAGCTCGGTCCAGAGCACCTTGCAGGCGTCGGCCGGTCGGATCGGGAGAACAAACTGGCGTAGAAGGCCCTGGCCCTTCCACGCATCTCCTCCCGGATCCGTGAGGGTGCCGTCCTCTGCCAAAGGCAGGTGGCGTGCTTTAGCCCCCTCCTTTTCTCCAGGGCGTAGAAGAAGCGGGAGCGCGATCCATCTCCCGAAGGAGCTGGATGCGGAGATCGAACAAAGCGCACCCGGGCCCTGTGATCTTCAGGGCCGGGTTCCTCCGCCTCTCGGTGCGCCTCGCGGAGGATGGATCCTCGAGGGCGGATACCAGGCGCCTCTCAAGCTTCAAGACCTCCCGTTCCAACTGCTCTATCGCGCATCCCTCCGCCGGCTGGCGCCCGGGAGTAGTCACGGCAGAAGAGCCGGGCGCACCTTCCCACGTCCCACCATCGCCGCGCCCGAGAAAGGCGGGCCGCTGCTCCCGCCAGGCCAGCCAGAACTCCCAGAAGGGACGCCACGAAGCCCACGTCCTCCAGCAGGCTATTATTAAAATGCCAATAGGCGGCCCCAGCCTCTCCGAACTCAGAGAGGCTTTCACAGCCGCAAATGGTGGTCCGTGAGCGGGGCGGCGGATGCTGGAGAGTGGGCTCGTGCCAGATGGAAACGTGATAAATAGATGCGGTCCAACCGGAGTGGCGTGACCAATCATCGCCCACCCGAACGTAAGTGAAGGTGGTGTTGTCGTCCGGGTGGTGGTTGCGCCAGACGTCCACCAGGAGTGATGGTCCACGATCTCCTGAGGGCGTCCGCTGCGGCCTGGCAGTTCTCGAGTCCTGAGCGGTCCCAGTCCTCGAGGGTGGTGTTGAAATCCCCGCCCAGGACCAGACACTCGTGAGGATCCAGGGTGCCGAGGAAGGGGGCCACCTGGTGGTAAAAGGTGACCCGGTCTGGGCCCACGTTCGGCGTGAGCGTTGACCAAGTTCAACGTCAGCCCCTCCACGAGCCCGGCGTGCAGCAGGCGGCCAGGATGACCTCGGCAATCCCCAGCACCTCGGGCCGTAGGGCAGGGGAGAACAGGGTGACCACCCCAGCCGAGCGGGCGCTGAGGTGGCTAAAATACACTCTGTCCCCCCACTCCAGCCTCCAGCCAGCCTCAACGGCTGGAGTCGTGTGGGTCTCCTGCAGGAAAACCACCGAGTACCCCCCCTCCTGGAGGAAGGAGAGCACCCGGCTCCTGCGGAGCCCCCCCTACAGCCCCTGGCATTCAATGTTGCTAGGATGGTGTACTTCATGAGTGAGGCTGGGGTGGATCCTCGCGGGCAGGTGAATCGGCGGCCCCGCAACAGCAGACCGCTCCCGACCCGAAAGGCGAGAGGCGTCACTGGAAATCTGCGGGTCTGGTGGTAGGCGCGTCCTGCCTGTTGGTCCCTCTCCCCACCTGCAAGAGGGTTCTTGTAGCCTGGAGGACAGTGTGAAAGTCTCCCCAGTGCTGAAGGGCCAGCTCCACCTTTCCCTTAGCCCCGTGGGTGTCCGCAAGGAACTGGCAGAGCTTGGCTCCCAGCACTGAGGGGGTACCAGGCTTTTCCTCCATCTGGGCCCCTGGATGGACCTCGCAGGCCACGGAGACAGGCAAACAGGATCCGATCCCCGGCGGCGCCCGACAGAGGGCGCTGCCGTCCCGACCCGGCAAGAGGCGGCGGAGGAACAAGGCAGCCCCTAGACTGGGTTGGGGAGACACATACCACCCCCGAGGGCCGCCGCAGCTAAGCGGAGCGAGGCGGCCCCGTGGTGGCACTAACAGCGGGATTTGGGGGCGGTGGGAGCAGGCATTGCAGTGGTGGGAAGGAGGGTAGGCTGGGGACAGTGGTGGGGAGTGGGTATCGCAGTGGGGGGAGGGGCGTGGGCTCAGGGCCAAGGGTTCGGAGGCGGGGCGTGATAGGGTACTGGTAGGGAAAGGATCAGGAAAGGGAGAGGACTCGGGGCTGGAAATGGGTTCATAAAGGGGAATCAGGACCAAGGGCGAGGTGAGGGAGGATCGGGACAGGAGGACCAGAGAGCTTTGGGCGGGGTCTGGGAAGGTCCCCAGGTTTTGTGCCACTGGGCTGCGGCGCCTCCCGAGCGAGGGACCTGGGATTCAGGAGCAGGAAGGGGCCCACGCCGGCGCCGGGCTCAGGTGGAGATCAGAGTCTGATACCTCGGCGTGGGCTGCAGGGTGGTGTCTGCTGGGCCCCCAGCAGGAGGGAGATGACCGCCCCACCACGGTGGAGGAGGGCGCCCCAAGCCCGGGACCCGGCCGCTCGGCGCCTGGCCATCGCCCCTGAGGGCTCGGCGGACTCAGGCTCCGGCGCTCGAGTCGGCCGGGCTGGAGGCAATATCAGGGCGCCCGAGTGTGAGGACAGAGTTCGGCCACCTGGGACACAGGGTTGAGGTTGGGGAGGAGGCGGCACAGCAGGGTCGCCGCCCAGACCAAGGTCCACTGGCAGAGGGTCGTCCTCCCCCTGGGTGAGCGGGGTCAGACCCAGGGCCTCGATCTCCTCGAAGATGGAGCTGAGCTCCATCCCCACGGCCCCAGAGCCTTCCCCACTGGCCGCCAAGGCAACAATTACCTCAGCGTGGCACGGAGGGGCTCGGTTGGAGCCGGGGCCGGGAGCTCCACCGAGGCCTCCTCAGGAATGGGCTCCACAGGGAGGGGCGTCGTCCCCCTCGCTGCCACGGCCTCCTCGTCCGGTGCCTCCTGCTGGTGCTCGTCGGGGCTCGGCAGCGCTGGCCCCCTCGGGATCTTTCGGAGGGCCTTCCCATCCTCCCCATCGAAGGGGAGATTGAGCCCGTGAGCGGGCTGCGCTTCCCGGACGAGCGTCAGCCCCTCGAGGTGGAGGTGGAGGCTGGTCAGCAGGGGCAAGGCCAGGCGCAGATGTTTTTCGGGAGCGTTGTTGCAGGGGTGGGAAGGGAAGGAAGGATACCTCCACCTGGGAGCCCTCTCCTCGCCGGCAACAACCGCGCCACCCTCTCCTCCTCGGGCCCGCAGAGACAGGATCGAGTAGAGCGGGGCCCGCCTGCTCGCTCGGGACATGCGGGGGTGCCTCCAGCTCCCGAGCAGAGCCGTTGGTTGGAGGAGGGGCAGCCACGGAGGCCGGACTACCAGAGGGGCTGGTGGTGTTAGGGCCGGTGCCCTCCCGGTCCCCGGGAGGCCCGGACGCCTCCTCTGACCGGGCCAGAGGGCAGTCCCTCCGGACATGCCCCATCGCCCGGCAGAGGAACCGGGACTCCCCGAGGAGTAATGGACCCGGTAGAGGCCCCTGGTAGGGCACCATGAAGGACCCCTCGGCCACCCCACACGTGCCGCCCAGCAGCATCTGAACTGCACTGCTGCGGAAGGACAATGGCGGAGGGTGGGTCCTTACAGCCCAGTGGGAGAGGGCTGATGGTGAAATGGGCCTCCCAGGGTGGAGAGGGAAGGCAGCAGGGGCGGCATTGGGAGGAAGGGGCGGGATGGAGGTGAGGACCACCCGTGCGCCCAGGTCCTCCAGCGGTTCGAGGGGCACGTGCACCCCACCGCCAGGCCCCTCTCCACCGCCTCCTGGGCGGCCTCCGAGCAGGAAGAACACCACCTTACATTTGGAGGCCCACCACGGCCGGAGCCCCACCACCTCGCCACGCCCGCACGTAAGTTTTCGGCGTGGGGCGGCGGCGACCAGGAGGCAGCGGACGCCGTGCCTCCTGGTCAGGGTGGGAAGGGCCCGGCCACCAGGGATGGAGCTGGAGGCAGCGGTAGGGGCAGATGACCCGGCGCACGTGGGGCGGCAGCGGCCACCTGGGCGTGCGCTCTGGGGGCTGATGGATCACCCCAGAGCCGGTGGGGAAGCAGGGAAGGAGGGTGTGGCAGATGGGGCGCAGTGGCGGGCGGCCTCGGCCACGGAGTTTGGCTTTCGGGCGGGCCTTTGCCCTTCTTCCTCCCGGCCCTTTTTGCGGCCGAGGTGGAAGGCCCACCCATATCAGGGGAGCAGCCGTGGCAGCGAGCAGACCAGGGGTCGGGAGGTCAGCCACAGCAGTTGTGGGTCGGTGGCAGTGGGGACCCTTGGGGTCTGTGGGGACAGGAGACAGGGCCTCCTCCATCTGGGGGTGGAGGAGGGGAGATGGGAAGGGGGTAGGTCAACTTCTCCTCCCCGCCAACCAGCTGGCAGGGGAGGGGAGGACTAGTGGGGGTGGGGTAGAGAGGGGGGCACTCCTCCTCACTGAGACAGAGGAGGAGCAAGGAGAAGGGGAGGAGCAGCCACTCCTCCCCACTAAAATAGAGGCTGGGGAGGAGGGCACTGACTTGGGGAAGGGGGAACTGAGGAAGGAGTGCAGCTCCTCCCCAGCTGAAGGCAGAGGAGGAGAGAGGGCGGGGGTGGGAAGGGAGGGTAAGGGAAGGGGAAGGGGGGAAGCAACCACTCCCTCCCGCTGAGTTGTTACAGGGAGGAGGCTGGCAGAGGCGCTGGTAGGGGGAAGGGCTAGCAGCCACTCCTCCTGCAAGGCTGGGCAGAGGAGGAGCGCTGGAGGAGGTGGGCAGGAAGGGGCAAGGGAAGGGAGTGCAGGGGAGGAAGGGGATGGCACTCCCTCCTGCTGGCTGGTGCAGGAGGGAGGCTGACAGGGGGTGAAATGGGAACAGGGCAACCACTGGAGCTGGAGGCAGAGGAGCTGGCAGGATGGGGCAGGGGCACAGGTGGGCAGGTGGGGCTGGCTCCTGGCTGCACTGGGGTACAGGGGAAAGTGGGACATTGGGGAGGCAGTGTGGGGGCTAACTAAAGGGAGGGAGGGCACAGCTGGGAGGGGGCAGGGCACAGGGCAGTGCCAAAGGCTAGTGGGAGGCTGGGGAGGAACTGGGTGAGTTGGGTGTGGAGGCAAGCAGCTGGGAGGAGGGCACACACAACAGAGCTGGGCAGGGGGTGTGGCTGGCAGAAA
Organism: Rafetus swinhoei; assembly: GCA_019425775.1. Lineage (NCBI taxonomy): Eukaryota > Metazoa > Chordata > Testudines > Trionychidae > Rafetus > Rafetus swinhoei. The sequence goes on along the minus strand of JAFJHL010000084.1, from coordinate 2,682,952 downwards.
TGGGGCTGGGCAGGCAACCTCAGGGGGGAGAGAGCAAACTGGGCTAACAGGCGGGGCAGGCAATGGGGGGCTGGGTGGGGGTGGCAGGGGTGCAGGGTGGGAGGGACAGCCAGGAGGGGGCCAAGTCAAGGGGTGGGAGGAGCACGCCCACGGCGCTGTGAGCTCAGCCTCGCTGCTGCACAGCAGCAGTCCCAGGTGGAGCAGCAGCCCCGTGGGAGTCAGGTGGTTAAAGGTGGTGGAGGCGTTGGGGGTGGTGGCAGCAGGGAGGGCAGCTGGACTGGGAGGGCTCTGACTCTCCCCAGCCCCCTCAATGGCTCAGTTCACCACCACCCCAGCAGATGACAAAAACTCAGTCTGATGAACAAACCCCTCCACAGTTCCGGTGTGGTAGTCCTCTTCTCCTCGGCAGGTGGCAGCAGCAGCAGGTGGTGGCAGCCAGCAGGGAAGGCCTCTGGGTGGTGGGTGCTGGTGGGGTCCTCTTCCTCTCTGGAGTGGAGGAGGGCAGGCCAGCAGGCCCTCCTCCCAGAGCAGCAGCTGTGGTGGTGGTGGTGGCAGCAGTCCGGGGAGCAGGTCAGCAGCAGGAGGCAGGTGGTGGCTGGCAGGCAGGGCAGGGGAGAGGAAGGAAGGGTGCAGGGCAGAGAGAGGAGAGAGGAGCAGCCACACCTGCTCCTCCTTCTCTGGAGTGGGGTGCACTATTTGGAAACCAGGAGGTGGGCGGGCAAGCCCGCACTCTAAAGCCCCTCCCCAGCCTTGCGGAGAGGGCGACTGGACCGTGTCAACTGATACTGGGGACAAATAATGACAAAAGGACAGAGTGCAGGCTACAGGTTAATAACTAGGGAACCGGATGGGGACACCGAGCAGAGAACCCGGACAGCGCCCACTGCTCCTCAAAGCTATCAAGGAGCCAGTGCGCCCAGAGGAACTCTGCCCGGATCGTGACACAAGGGAGGAACGGAAATAGGCCCCACAGTCGCAGGAACCCCTCGTCTAGCATCCTCCTCCTGGTGTTATAAATGGCGACTTTAGCCAAGGCCAGGAGGAGGTTGTGAGGAGGTCCGCGACTTTGTGGGGCCAGATTGGTGTGCATAGATAAAAGGTGAGGAAAAGTGCAGCCAGAACCTCAATAAGAGGTTCTGGAGGAGCGAATAGGGCTGCAACCTGGCGCACTCCAGGTATCGTCGCCAGGTTTTCCCTCACGCGCAAAGGGCAGGCTTCCGGGATGGGGTGAACCGCGCCAGGTACACGCCCGTGCTCACGGCTCCGTGAAGGAGCCGCCAACTGTCCCGATGGGCGTGGAATTAGATGGAATACGCTGGCCCATCGGGTTCCCCACCCTCATGGGTCTTAGATAGTCCCGCCACTTGGTATCGGGCGGGACATGAGGTGAAATGCAGTGTGGAGCACGGCGTGTACAGATGTTCCTAGCGCGGTTGAAAACAGACCGGCTGCATTTTGCAGCCGGCTGGGAGTCAGGATGGGAGGCTCGGGGCCCGCGGAACAGGGGCCCGATAAAAGAGACGGAGGGTTTGCAGGAAGGGAGGCGTGTACCCTCTCGCAGGAGCTCTGCAGGAAGTCGAGGCGGGCGCGGCAAAGCCGCCTTCACCTCCTGGAGTAGGCGCAGAGGTTCGAGGGTGGAGCCCCATGCGCAGCGAGCGCGGGGATCACACAGTCCCCCTCGTAGTCAGGAGGTCTCCGACCTTGGTGGTTTCTGCCAGGATCAGCCTCCGGCGCACGAGAGACTCCGCCACCTGCACGCACAAGGCTGGATTGTGGAGCAGGGGCTCCGCGAGAGTCTGCTCCTCGGCCACAACGGACCTGGTCGCCGAAAACAGCTTCCAGGTCTGGAGGAGGTCCTGGTAGAATTCCGGCAGCTCTGAGAGGTCTCGCGGAAGACCCCTCGGGTGGATAAAAAAGAGCTGCCGGTCGTATCGGAGCCCTCAGAGGCGGAGGAAGGCGCACCCCAAAGTGCTCCATGCCGGACTACCTGCACTAAAGAGGAGTCTCTGCAGGGCCTGGAGGCGGAAGGTCCGGACCTGGCTGCGCACGCAGACCAGGCCCTGGCCCCCTCCTCCAGGGGAGAGACAAGGCCCTGCAGAGACCCAGTGCAGTCCTGGCCAAAGAACTCCAAAGCTGTCCTCTGGAGCTTGGCCCGGTTGAGCCATGGACAGGACCAGCTGATTTAGCACCAGTGCCCTCCCACAAGGAGAGACACCGAGCAGTCCTGTCCATCTCCGCAGCCGCTCACCCACCTGGCCTCCAAACCTGCCAGTTTTCCGGCGGAGAAGGATGCGTGGCGGATAAATACGCCCAGATAGAGCAGCGGACCGCGCTCCACCTGATGGCCTGAAGCGGGTGGGAGGAGCCGGCCCGCCACCCGTCCCGACCACCAGGCCAGAGCTCTTGACCCAGTTGACCCGGGCGGAGGAGGCTGCCAGTAGGCGGCTTGGCAGGCCTCCACCGCCAGGTCGCCGGGTCCTGGACCACGAGAGCACGTCATCGGCGTCGCCGACAGGACCAGCCGCAGCTCCGGCTCCCGCACCAACCCCGTCAACCTCCTACGGAGGCGGAGGAAGAGCTCGATCGCCAGGCGTACAGCTGGCCCGACAGCGGACACCCTGCGTACCCCGCCCGAAGCTGACCGGCTCGGTCAGGGTCAGTTGAGCCTGACCAAACACTCCGCGGCGTACAGCACCGGAGAAAACCCACAGGGGCCCGAAGCCAAGGCCTGCAGGGTGCCCAGGAGATACCCGTGGTCCATCCTGTCGAGCTTCTCCTGGTCCAGGGACAGGAGGCGAGCGACAAGCGTCCCTACCCAGCTCCAAGAGATCCCGGACCAAATACAGTTGTCAAAAATGCTACGGCCGGGGCGGTGTAGGTCTGGTCGGGATGGATCACGTCCGCCACGGACCGTCGCAGCGAGATGGCTTTTGCTACGACTTTGTAGTCCGTGCTGAGGAGGCGAGGCGGGCGCCAGTTCCGTGGGTCGCGGAGTCCCCCTTCGGCAATAAGGCGAGCACCGCTCGCCTGCATGACAGGAGGACCCGCTCTCAGAGACTCGGCCCAGATGTGCGAGGTCTGGGCGAGGGCGTCCCAGAACAGCGGTAGAACTCCACGGTCAGCCCGTCCATGCCGGGGTTTTATTGTTGGGCATGAGGCGGAGGGCTTCGAGAACTCGGCCAGAGTGAGAGGCAGCTCTAGCGGTCTCGATCGCCATCTGACCGTCGGGAGCTCGGTCAGAGCACCTTGCAGGCGTCGGCCGGTCGGATCCGGGAGAACAAACTGGCGTAGAAGGCCCTGGCCCTTCCACGCATCTCCGCCGGATCCGTGAGGGTGCCGTCCTCTGCCAAAGGCAGGTAGCGTGCTTTTTGGCCCCCTCCTTTTCTCCAGGGCATAGAAGAAGCGGGAGCATGATCCATCTCCCGAAGGAGATGGATGCGAGATCGAGCAGCGCCCGGGCCTGTGATCTTCCAGGGCCGGGCTCCTCCGCTTCTCCCGGTATGCCTCGCGGAGGTGGATCCTCGGGCGGACAAGGCGCCCCTCAAGCTTCAAGACCTCCCATTCCAACTGCTCTATCGCGCATCCCTCCGCCGGCTGGCGCCGGGAGTAGTCGCGGCAGAAGAGCGGCGCGCACCTTCCCCGTCCCACCATCGCGCGCCGAGAAGGCGGGCGCTGCCCCGCCAGGCCAGCCAGAACTCCCGGAAGCGCCACGAAGCCCACGTCCTCCAGCAAGCTATTATTAAAATGCCAATAGGCGGCCCCAGCCTCTCGAACTCAGAGGCTTTCACGGCCACCAAATGGTGGTCCGTGAGCGGGCGGCGGATGCTGGAGGAGTGGGCCGTGCCAGATGGAAGCGAGAAGGTAAATGCGATCCAACCGGGAGTGGCTCGACCGATCGTCCCCACCGGACGTAGGTGAAGGTGGTGTATCGTCCGGGTGGTGGTCTCGCCAGCGTCCACCAGGAGTGATGGTCACGATCTCCCTGAGGCGCCTGCTGCGGCCTGGCAGTTCGCGAGTCCTACGGTCGGTCATCGAGGTGGTGTTGAAATCCCCGCCCAGGACCAGGCACTCGCGAGGATCAGAGTGCCGAGGAAGGTGGCCGCCTGCGGTAAAGGTGACCTGGTCGGGCCCGCGTTGGGCATAGGCGTTGACCAAGTTCAGCGTCAGCCCCTCCAGCGGGCCCGGACGTGCAGCAGGCGGCCGGGACAACCTCGGCGGTCCCCAGCACCTCGGGCCGTAGGGCAGGGAGAACAGGGTGGCCACCCGGCCGGCAGCGCCGAGGTGGCTAAAATGCACCCGTCCCCACTCCAGCCGCCAGCCAGCCTCGGCGGCTGGAGTCGTGTGGAGTCTCCTGCAGGAAAACCACCGAGTACCCCCCTCCCGAAGGAAGGAGAGCACCCGGCTCCTGCGGGCCGCCCTACAGCCCGGGCATTCAGTTCGATGGTGGTGTACTTCATGGCGAGGGCTGGGGTGGATCCTCACGGGCAGGGTGATCGTCGGCCTCCCGCAGGCCCGCAACAGGCCGCTCGGCCGAGGCGCGGGCATCACGGAATTTGCGGGCCCGCCGGTAGGCCACGATGTCCTGCCTCTTGGTCCCTCTCCTCCTGCAAGAGGGCCCTGGTAGCCCAAGATGGAATGAAAGTCCCCCAGCGCTGGAAGGGCGAGCTCCACCTTCCCTTTGCGCGTGATCTTGGGAGCGTTGAGGCAGGAGGAGAGCCGGGAGGAAACCTCCACCTGAGGCCCTCTCCCTCGCCCGGCAACGACCGACCACCCTCCTCCTCGGGCCCGCAGAGCCGGATGGAATGGAGGTGGGGCCCGCCTGCTCGCTCGGGCACGCCAGAGGGGGTGCCTCTGGCTCCCGAGCTGAGCCGTTGGTTGGAGGAGGGGCAGCCGCGGAGGCCGGACTACCAGGGGGGCCGGCGGTGGTAGGGCCGATGCCCTCCCGGGCCCCAGGGGGCCCGGAGGCCTCCCCCGACCGGGCCAAGGGGCAGTCCCTTCGAACGTGCCCCATCGCCCGGCAGAGGAAGCACTGGGCCTCACCCGTTGAGTAATGGACCCGGTAGAGGGCCCCTGGTAGGGCACCATAAGGACCCCTCTAGCGCCACCGCCCGCGCCGGGCAGCAGCTGCAGCTGTACCTGCCAGCGGAAGGACAGGGCGTGGCGGGGCGGGGTCCACAGCCCAACAGGAGGGCTGATGGTTGAAATAGGCCTCCCAGGGTGGAGAGGAGGCAGCAGGGCAGCATTGGGAGGAAGGGCGGGGCGGAGGTGAGGACCACCCGTCGCCCAGGTCCTCCAGCGGTTCGAGGGCATGTGCACGCCCCCACGCCAGGCCCTCTCCACCACCTCCTGGGCAGCGGCCTCTGGGCAGGAAGAACACGACCTTCCTGCATTTTGGAGGCCGCCAGGCGAGGCCCCACCACCCTCGCCAGCCCGCACGTAGGTTTCAATGTGGGCGGCGGCGACCAGGAGGCAACGGACTCCATGCTTCCTGGTCATGGTGGGAAGGGCCTCGGCCACCAGGGATGGAGCTGGAGGTGGCGGTCGGGGCTGATGACAGCGGCACACTGCGGCGGCAGCCACCTGGGCGTGCGCTCTGGGGCTGGGGTGGATCACCCAGAGCCGGTGGGGGAACAGCAGGGGAGGAGGGGCTGCGGCAGATGGCTGGGCCGCAGTGGGTGGCGGCCTCATCCACGGGGTTACAACTTTCCGGGCCGGGCCTTTGCCCTTCTTCCCTCCCGGCCTTTCTTACCAGCCGGCGTAGAGGTCCACCATATCAGGGGACATCGGCCGTGGCAGGCGCAGGACCGGGTGAGGGGTCAGGAGGTCAGCCAGCTTGACTGGGTCAGTGGCAGCGGGGACCTTTGGGGCCTGTGAGGTTAAGGGAGGGCCGGAACCTCCTCCATCATGGTGGAGGGGGCAGCTGGGGAGGTGGGAATTGTGGGAAGGGGGTAGAACTCCTCCCCTTTCAGTCGGCAGGGGAGGAGAACCAGTAAGGAAACTGGGGAAGGCGGGACATCGCTCCTCTTGGGTGGGATAAAGGCGGGGGTGCTCAATTGGAAGGAGGGGTCGAGGAGAGATGCCAGGACAAAGGATTTGAGGCCAACCACTCCTCCCTGCAAGGCTGGCAGAGGAGGAGCTGGCAGGGCAGACAGGGGCAGGTAACGGGCAGGGGGGGCGGCTCCTCGGCTGCACTGAAAGGGACTATGGGGCTGTCGGGGTGTGATGTGCAGGGGGCTAACTAAAGGGAGGGAGGACACAGCGCTCGGGCGGGGACCGGAACTCTGGGTGGGGCCAGAGGACTACTGGGAGGCTGGGGCATTGGGTGAACAAGGCGGGGCAGGGCAAAGTAAGGGCGGAACAGAACGCTAACTAAATGTGGGCGGGGCAGGTAAAACAAACTGAGGCTGGCGGGGCTGGTCAGCAAACTGAGGAGGAGAAACAGAACTGGCTAACGGGGCGGGGTGGGGTGGGCAAGGCTTCTGCAGTGGAGTAGGGCAGGAGAGCAGGGGTGAGGCCCCAGCCAAACACTGCTGAGGGAGGGCCAAGTCCAGGAGCACCCACGGCGCTTGTGGGAGGCTCAGTCCTTGCCCACTGCTGCAGCAGGACAGTCCCAGATGACAAAAGATGGGGGGGGACAGCCAGCCCCACCGAGGGGCGAGTCCTGGTGGTGCAAGGGTTGGTGGAGGGGTCGTGGGGTGGTGGTATGGGGGCAGCTGGACTGGGAGGCTCTGCTCTCCCCAGCCCCCTCTTGGTGTCTCTGTCACCACCACCCCAAGAGCAGATAAGAGGCTCAGTCTAGCAAAACCCCCTCCACAGTCCAACTGACGATCCTCGTCTGCCTCGGTGGGGGTGCAGGTGGTAGCGGCAGTGGGCGGGCAGCAGCCAGGTGGAAGGCCTCTGGGTGGTGGTGGGGTCCTCCTCCTTCTCTGGAGCGGAGGAAGGGGGGGGGCAGCCGGCAAGGCCCCCCCTCCCCTCAGGCAGCAGCAGCAGGTGGTGGTGGCGGTGGTGGTGAGGAGCAGCGGCTGGAGTGGTGTCCAGGGGAGCAGGCCTCAGCAGGGCGGGGCGGCTGGGCAGGAGGCTCCGGTGCAGAGGCAGAACAGGAGCGGGCTGGGAGAAGGAAGAAGCGGCCCCTGCACCCTGCTGCCTCTCCTCCTTCTCTGGGCTGGGGTGCAGTGGAGTAGGGTGGCCTGTGCCCCCTGCCACCCCACCTGGGTGGCAGCCTAATCTCACCTCAGGAGAGCTGCCAGACCTCCTCCTGAACAAGGGCCTCCCCGTTGCCAGTGAAGGCTGGTGCTTGCCTGCTGCCCACCCTGCACCAAGGCTGGGCCACAGACTGGCAGCTGCCCAGCCCTGCACGAGGCTGGGTCAGAGCCGTGCCCTCGCCTGCCTTAAGGCCAGGCCAGGGCCTAATCTGGCTACCTGCCCAGAGGCTGGGCGAGAGACTGTTGCGCTCAACCTGAGTCGGCTGGGACCCAGCGCCAGGAACGGACTGTTGGCCTGGGGCCTAGGACTCACAGGGGTGCTGCGGACGTGGGTGGAAGGGCGCACTGATCCAGGAGAACCCCTGAGGCCCCACACCTGGCTACACGTGGTGGAGAATGTGGGTACCTCGATCCTCCCCCTGACGTAAGTTGACATAGGAGGGAGTCCGTTGAGGCCCGGTCAAGAGAGAGAGAGCACCCACAACCAGGATGGATCTGGACAAGGTGCTTAAGTTCTTAGCGGACAGTCAACAACACCATCAACAGCAGTTGATGCAACAGCTGGTGGCTCAACACCAGCAGCAGCAGCTCTTGCAGCAGATGGCGAACCCGAACCAGGGCTCCAGCGGCAGTGCCTGCAGCGATTGACAAACCTTTGGCCCCATCCAGAGGGCCAGCCACCTGGGAATCCTGGGGCCCCTCGGGCCTGACAGCACCAGTGCACCTTTCCAAGATGGGGCCAGAAGACGCCTGAAACCTTCTTGGAGACCTTTGAGCATGTGGCAGTGGTCATGAAGTGGCCACGGGAACAGTGGGGCACCCTCCTCGCCCCCTACTTGGTGGGTGCCGCGCAAACAGCACACAGAGGGCTCTCAATCGAAGCCACCCAAGATTACAGGCAGGTGAAGGCGGCAATCTTGGACGCTTTGGATATCTCCCTGGAGATGTTTCGCTGGCCGCTCCGAGCCATCACCTACCCCATGGGGGCCCGGTCCCGAGCCATGGCCCAGGAGATAAGGAGCCTCTGTGGGCGGTGGCTACACGCAGAGCAGTGAACAGCCGGGTAGATGGTCGAACAGATTGCCCTGGAACCATTTACACAGGTGCTCACAGTTCGTGGCCACGTGTGGGTCCTTCGGCATCGCCCCACGACTTTGAGGGAAGTTGTCGTGCTGATGGAAGATTTCTTGGCCACTGAGAACCCCATGGGGGCGGGACCCCGCCCTTCAACCCCTGGACCAAGGACGGACGGTCGGTCGCTGGGCCTGAAGCCTCGGCCCAGAACAGAACTACTTGAGGGGGCCCCATGGCCCGAACCCCACAGTGGTGAAATCATCTGGACTGGCAGGCCCAGGGGGCGGGAACACGCAGAGGTAGCCCCGTCGAGACCCCAAGCCTGTCATCCCACTCCCCCACGGCAGGGCTCAGCACAATCCTCCCGCTCTGAGCTCGGCCCTTGCTTCGCCTGTGGCGGGACTGCCCCGAAATGGAGTGCAATTATGGTCGCATTTATACAGCTGAGACCCGGGCCTGCCAACCGGCCCCTCCAAAACTCACAATGCCGGTGAAAGTGGGGCCCCAGCAGGTGACAGCGCTCTTAGAGTCGGGGTGTGGACAGACCCTAGTGTGGAAGGAAGTGGTTCCTGCCTCTACTGTAATGGACGGGGAGTTACAATTGCAGTGTGTCCATGGAGGCGTGAGGGCGTACCCCCGGGCTACGGTTCCCCTGTACATAAGGGGAGTAACCGAGCCAATCATCGTCGGGGTGGCTGAGACACTAGCCTACCCCATTATTCTGGGCCGGGACTGGCCCGGATTTAATGACCTCCTACGAGAGGCAAGCTGCGGAGTCCCGCTAGCCCCGGTCGTTTTGGAGGGGGACCCCATGGAAGTTAGCCAGGATGAAGCCTCAGAGGAGGAGCCGACGGAAGGAAGAAAGGACGACCCCCCGGGGAGAGATGAGCCAGGGAGCCCCAGCCCGACAGGTCTGGCCCCGGCGGCGGAGGCAACGGGACCGGACCTCACAGACTTTTCCCGGGACCAGTGGGAAGACAGGACTTTCAGAGCCGCTTATGATCAGGTTGCATGAATTAATGGGACCATCACCGACCTGCAGAAGGCAGCCCAGTGGCCACATTTCGAGCTAATGGCTGATCACCTCTACTGAGTGGCCCGAGATCCTCACACCCAAGAAGTGCAGTCGCAGCTCCTGGTCCCGCGCTGTCACCGGAAAGCTGTGCGGGTGACATCGGCGGGCGCGGGCCAGAGAGACCCTGGCCCGAATCTTGTCCCGTTTCTTTTGGCCCGGGATCTATCAGGAAGTAAAAGGCTATTACCGCTCGTGCCCAGAATGCCAGCTGGCAGCGGATCCAGGTGTGCAGAAAGCTCCACTAGTCCCCCTGCCGGTCGTCAGCACCCCCTTTGACCAGTGGCCCTTGACTTGATGGGGCCCCTCCCGAAAAGTAAGGCTGGATTCCAGTATATACTGGTTTTAGTAGACTATGCCACCCGTTTCCCAGAGGCCGTGCCCCTATGAAATACTAGCGCTCGTACCATTGCCTCCAAGTTGGTGAAGGTTTTCGCTCGGGTGGGACTTCCCCGAGCGCTCCTCACTGATCAAGGGACTAATTTTACATTCCAGCTACTCCGCCAGGTGTGCGATCTGCTGGGGATTAAAAAGCTACAGACCTCGGTCTATCATCTGCAGACAGATGGCTTGGTCGAGCACTTTAACAGGACACTGAAGGGCATGTTAAGAAAGTTTCCCCCATCAGAACTACAACAATGGGACCAATTGTTCCCACTGTTACTGCTAGCAGTCCGAGAAGTGCCCCAGGCATCCACCCAGTTCTCCCCATTTGAACTCCCATACGGACGACAGCCTCAGGGAATACTGGACCTCCTGAGGAAACAGCAGAACATATGCTCCAGGGCCTCCTCCAATACATGCTACAGCTCCAGGAACGACTTGCCCAAGCAGGGGCCTTGGCACGAGAAAATCTTCAGGCCGCTCAGGGGACCCAAGAGCAGTATTATAACCGAGGAACCCGCGAAAGAACCTTTGAGCCAGGGGACCGTGTTCTCCTACTCCTCCTATCGGAGGAGTCGAAGCTCTTGGCCCAATGGCAAGGCCCCTATGAAGTTACCCGTCGAGTGGGGCTGGTCACGTACAAAATCCATCAACCAGATCGGAAGAAGAAGAGGCAGGTCTACCACATAAACCTCTTGAAACCCTGGCGGGAGCGTGAAGAACTAATGATTAACCCATATCTCCCGGAACCATCCTTGGGACCCCAGGCCCCGGATTTGGGGGAAGATGGAGAACCACAACTGGAGGACACCCTATCAGAAAGTCAGCAAAAGCAGGCTCGGTGCCTTATAGAGACTTTCTGCAAGACCTTCACAATACACCTGGGCCAGACTACTGTCGTGTCCCACACCATCCGAACCACGCCCGGCCAGGTCGTGCAGGAGGGTAATCGGCCTCTGCCACGCCAAGTGCAGGAGGTGGTTGAGAAGGAGACCCAGACGATGCTGGAGCTAGGGGTCATCGAACGATCCCGGAGTGAATGGCGGAGTCCGGTGGTATTAGTGCCAAAGCCAGACGGGAGCATTTGGTTTTGCATAGAGTTTAGGAAGGTGAATGCGATCTCCAAGTTTGATGCCTACCCAATGCCCTGGACAGAGGAACTCTTAGATCGCCTGGGGACTGCCAATTACATCATGACCTTAGATCTTACAAAGGGGTACTGGCAGATCCCCTTGGATCCGGGATCACGAGAGAAAACAGCTTTTACCACGCCTTCAGGACTCTTTCATTTCATCCGAATGCCCTTCGGCCTCCATGGGGCCCCTGCCACGTTCCAACAAATGATGTACCGCCTCCTGAGTCCGCACATGGAATATGCGGCAGCCTACATTGACGACGTAGTTCTCTATAGTCGAGAATGGGAAGCACATCTGCAGCACGTGGCAGCCATCATGCGAACCCATAGAGATGCAGGCCTTACTGATTCTGATTCTGATTTCAGGTGACTGCAGTTTCAGTTTCAGCTGCTGTGGCAGTTGGGACTGAGTGCCTGACCCTTTGTTCCCTCAATTGCTCTCTTGATTGCATCTGGTCAGCCTTCCCCTGCATGACTCACGAGGGGGCAGGCCTGGCCTAGGCAAGCAGGCTTTAAAAGCCAGAGGCAGAGCGACCAGGAGCGAAGCGGACAGGAGCTGCAGACAGGGAGTTTGAGAGGGAGAGGGAGGCCTACGATGGTCAGGAAGACCCGCAACACCTGTGCCAGCACTGCTTCTGTCTCCTCCACCTGCGGCTGTAGCCAGACAGAGTTCCTGAGCATGGATGCCTCTACCCAGATCCTGGTGTGGTTTTGCAGGGACTGTGGCTTGCAATTCCCACTTACTGATATCCAGGCTGGGGAGATCATCCAATGCGAAAGGTGCCTGCTGGTGGAATCTCTCAGGCAGCAGGTGGCAGAGCTACAGGAGGAGGTGGCTAGGTTGAGGAGCACCCAAATCCACGAGCAATTCCTGGACCGTGTCCATGAGGAGATAGCTGAGGTAGCTGTCCCAGTACACAGGACTGTGGCCACACCGCAGGTGGAGGAGGAGACGACTCAGGTGGACAGTGGCAGCTGGTTACTACTGGCAGCAGGCACTGCTCCACCCCTGCTCCGAACCTCCCGCCGTGGTACTAGGAAACCATTATGCTCTTCTTTATACAGGAGATAAGCAATCACCCCTACACCGGAGGAGGAGAAGCCTCATACCCCCAAGGCTGGGAGGTCTGCTGCCACTACTGCGAATAGGCAACGTAGGGTAATGGTGGTCGGAGACTCTCTTCTGAGGGGGACGGAGGTGCCCATCTGTCGCCCTGACATTTCATCTCGGGAGGTATGCTGTCTGCCGGGGGCCCGTATCCGAGATGTTACGGAGGCATTGTCGAGGATTATCCGGCCCTCTGACTACTACCCCATGCTACTCATCCATGTGGGCACTAATGATACTGTGAGGTGTGACACTGAGGATCAAGAGTGACTACAGGGCTCTGGGAGTACGGGTGAAGGAGTTTGGAGCACAGGTGGTATTCTCTTCGATCCTTCCTGTCAAGGTAGGGGCCCGGCAGAGACAGGTGCATCCTGGAGGTGAATGCCTGGCTGCGAGGATGGTGTCGCCAGGAGGGCTTTGGCTTCCTCGACCATGGATGCTATTCCAGGAAGGACAGAAAGGACTGCTACAGGGATGGTGTTCACCTTTCGAGGAGGGGGAAGACCCTATTTGGACACAGACTGGCTAACCTAGTGAGGAGGGCTTTAAACTAGGTTTGACGGGGACAGGTGAGCAAAGCCCACAGGTAAGTGGAGGACATGGAGACCTGGGAGATGGGTCAGAAATGGGAGGGAATGTGGGCTATAATGGCAGAGAGAAAGGAGGGTCAGGGCAAAACTGGGAGGCAAGGTCAAATCAGGATCTTAGATGCCTATATACAAATGCGAGAAGTATGGGTAATAAGCAGGAAGAACTGGAAGTGCTAATAAATAAGTACAATTATGACATTGTTGGCATCACAGAAACTTGGTGATAATACACATGATTGGAATGTTTGTATGGAAGGGTACAGCTTGCTCAGGAAGGATAGACAGGGAAAAAGGGAGGAGGTGTTGCCTTATATTAAAAATGAACACACTTGGAGTGAGGTGGAGATGGACATAGGAGACGGAAGTGTTGAGAGTCTCTGGGTTAGGCTAAAAGGGGTTAAAAACAAAGGGTGATGTCATGCTAGGAGTTTACTACAGGCCACCTACCCAGGTGGAAGAAGTGGATGAGGCTTTTTTTAAACAACTAACAAAATCATCCAAAGCCCAAGATTTGGTGATGGGGGACTTCAACTATCCAGATATATGCTGGGAAAATAACACAGCGGGGCACAGACTATCCAATAAGTTCTTGGACTGCATTGGAGACAACTTTTTATTTCAGAAGGCTGAAAAAGCTACCAGGGGAAGCTGTTCTAGATTTGATCCTAACAAATAGGGAGGAACTGGTTGAGAATTTGAAAGTGGAAGGCAGCTTGGGTGAAAGTGATCATGAAATCATAGAGTTCACAATTCTAAGGAAGGGTAGAAGGAGAACAGCAAAATAGAGACAATGGATTTCAGGAAGGTGGATTTTGGTAAGCTCAGAGAGCTGATAGGTAAAGTCCCATGGGAATCAAGACTGAGGGGAACAACAACTGAGGAGAGTTGGCAGTTTTTCAAAGGGACATTGTTAAGGGCCCAAAAGCAAGCTATTCCGCTGTGTCGGAAAGATAGAAAATATGGCAAAAGACCGCCTTGGCTTAACCACGAGATCTTGCATGATCTAAAAATAAAAAAGGAGTCATATAAAAAATGGAAAGTAGGACAAATTACAAAGGATGAATATAGGCAAACAGCACAGGAATGCAGGGGCAAGATTAGAAAGGCAAAGGCACAGAATGAGCTCAAACTAGCTACAGGAATAAAGGGAAACAAGAAGACTTTTTATAAATACATTAGAAGCAAGAGGAAGACCAAGGACAGGGTAGGCCCACTGGTCAGTGAGGAGGAGAAACAGTAACAGGAAACTTGGAAATGGCAGAGATGTTCAATGACTTCTTTGTTTCGGTCTTCACCGAGAAGTCTGAAGGAATGCCTAACATAGTGAATGCTAGTGGGAAGGGGTAGGTTTAGAAGATAAATAAAAAAGAACAAGTTAAAAATCACCTAGAAAAGTTAGATGCCTGCAAGTCACCAGGGCCTGATGAAATGCATCCTAGAATACTCAAGGAGCTGATAGAGGAGGTATCTGAGCCTCTAGCTATCATCTTTGGAAAATCATGGGAGACAGGAGAGATTCCAGAAGACTGGAAAAGGGCAAATATAGTGCCCATTTATAAAAAGGGAAATAAGAACAACCCAGGAAACTACAGACCAGTTAGTTTAACTTCTGTGCCAGGGAAGATAATGGAGAAAGTAATTAAGGAAATCATCTGTAAACACTTGAAAGGTGGCAAGGTGATAGGGAACAGCCAGCATGCATTTGTAAAGAACAAATCATGTCAAACCAATCTGATAGCTTTCTTTGATAGGATAACGAGTCTTGTGGATGAGGGAGAAGCGGTGCAAAGTGCTCCACTTAGGAAGGAACAATCAGTTTCATACATACAGAATGGGAAGCGACTGTCTAGGTAGGAGTCCGGCAGAAAGGGATCTAGGGGTGATAGTGGACCACAAGCTGAATATGAGTCAGCAGTGTGATGCTGTTGCAAAAAAAGCAAACATGATTCTGGGATGCATTAATAGGTGTGTTGTGAGCAAGACACGAGAAGTCATTCTTCCGCTCTACTCTGCGCTGGTTAGGCCTCAGTTGGAGTATTGTGTCCAGTTCTGGGCACCGCATTTCAAGAAAGATGTGGAGAAATTGGAGAGGGTCCAGAGAAGAGCAACAAGAATGATTAAAGGTCTAGAGAACATGACCTATGATGAAGGAAGGCTGAAAGAATTGGGTTTGTTTAGTTTAGAAAAGAGAAGACTGAGGGGGGACATGATAGCAGTTTCAGGTATCTAAAAGGGCGTCATAAGGAGGAGGGAGAAAACTTGTTCATCTTGGCCTCTGAGGATAGAACAAGAAGCAATGGGCTTAAACTGCAGCAAGGGAGGTTTAGGTTGGACATTAGGAAAAAGTTCCCAACTGTCAGGGTAGTCAAACACTGGAATAAATTGCCCAGGGAGGTTGTGGAATCCCCATCTCTGGAGATATTTAAGAGTAGGTTAGATAAATGTCAATCAGGGATGGTCTAGACAGTATTTGGTCCTGCCATGAGGGCAGGGGACTGGACTCGATGACCTCTCGAGGTCCCTTCCAGTCCTAGTATTCTATGATTCTATGATTCTTACTGCCAAGACGAAAAAAGTGCCGGATAGGGTGGCAAGAAACCACTTACCTAGGCTACCGTTTAGGGCTTGGGCTGGTCCACCCTCTAATAGGGAAAGTGGAAGCCATTCAAACCTACCCGGTACCCACCACCAAAAGAAAAGTAAGGCAGTTTTTGGGACTGGCTGGATACTACTGCCGATTCGTCCCACAATTTGCCACCATTGCAGCTCCCCTTCCTGCTCTCCTTACCAAGGACAGACCCCAATGAGTTCAGTGGTCAACGGAGTGTGAGGTGGCTTTTCAGACCCTTAAAAATGCTTCTTTTTGGGAACCCGTATTATTTAGCCCCAACTTTGATCATCCATTTATAGTTCAAATGGATGCGTCTGGGGTGGGGTTGGCGGCAGTACTCTCCCAGGAGATAGATGGGGAAGAGCACCCCA